>BQNB010197230.1:0-11229 GCA_026074375.1 Tanacetum coccineum | reverse complement strand
GGAGATGGAGGTGGTAGTCGCCGGCTAGGTGGAGATGGTGATTTTTAATAATTTTTACGTTTTGTGTTATACAAACTGAAACCCAGATCTGGTTTTTGGTAACAGTTAAATCCCGGGCGACATTCCCGGGCGACATGTCGCCCGGGAAAATTAAATGTTTGTCGTTTAGTACAAAATGGCGCGTTAACGAAATTTTTGGAGGGCCTTTTTAGCAAATGTGAAAAACTTTCCCGGGCGACATGTCGCCCGGGAAAAGTTTTATTAAACTTTCTCGGACGACATGTCGCCCGGGAAAGTGTTTTATTAAAAACATTATACAGTTTTATAAATACTAAAAACTGTATAACTTTTTAATAATACCTTTCCCGGGCGGGAAAGTTTTTTATTAAAAACATTATCCAGTTTTATAAATATTAAAAACTGGATAATATATTTATAAAATTATATTTTTTATAAATAAAATTTATATAAATAATAATTTTAAACAAAAAATATATATTTTATAAAATATATAATTATTTTTTTATAAAATAAATAATTATTATTTATAAATATTTCTTAAAAATATATAATTCTTATTTATAATTATTTATTATAATTATTTTTTTAAGTATGCACGTATCTCACACGTGCATGACTCAACAACAATGATCGAATACCTAAATTTCCATCGGCTCGATTCTCAGTGTTTTTGGAGCACAAATAAAAACACTGAGCCTTGGTCTCTTATCGTTGTACATTAGATGTTAAACGGATGAGTCGATATGTTATCGTTGTACATTAGATGTTCAACGGATGAGTCGATATGTTATCGTTGTACATTAGATGTTAAACGGATGAGTCGATATGTTATCGTTGTACATTAGATGTTCAACGGATAAGTCGATATGTTATCGTTGCACGTTAGATGTCCAACGGATGAGTCGATATGTTATCGTTGTACATTAGATGTTCAACGGATGAGTCGATATGTTATCGTTGTACATTAGATGTTCAACGGATGAGTCGATATGTTATCGTTGTACATTAGATGTTCAACGGATGAGTCGATATGTTATCGTTGTACATTAGATGTTCAACGGATGAGTCGATATGTTATCGTTGTACATTAGATGTTCAACGGATAAGTCGATATGTTATCGTTGCACGTTAGATGTCCAACGGATGAGTCGATATGTTATCGTTGTACATTAGATGTTCAACGGATGAGTCGATATGTTATCGTTGTACATTAGATGTTCAACGGATGAGTCGATATGTTATCGTTGCACGTTAGATGTCCAACGGATGAGTCGATATGTTATCGTTGTACATTAGATGTTCAACGGATGAGTCGATATGTTATCGTTGTACATTAGATGTTAAACGGATGAGTCGATATGTTATCGTTGTACATTAGATGTTCAACGGATGAGTCGATATGTTATCGTTGTACATTAGATGTTCAACGGATGAGTCGATATGTTATCGTTGTACATTAGATGTTCAACGGATGAGTCGATATGTTATCGTTGCACGTTAGATGTCCAACGGATGAGTCGATATGTTATCGTTGTACATTAGATGTTAAACGGATGAGTCGATATGTTATCGTTGTACATTGGATACTCCCGCCAAATACTCCCGCCAAAAACTCCCGCCAAATACTCCCGCCAAAAACATCCCTACAAATACTCCCGCCAAATACTCCCTCCAAATACTCCCTCCAAAAACCTATTTTTTCCCATAAAAGCAGATATTATCCTCACAATTACTAACAGATCACACACATTCTTACCATCACAACCACAAACATATCACACTGTTATTATGGTGCAGATGGTGCCATATGAAGCTTTTACGTGTCGTTGTGGAGCCGGAGATGTAGTTCTGCGAGAATCGTATAAACCTAACACCCATGGTAAACTATACTATGCATGTCCACGATCAAAGGTGAACAATCACATGCTTTTTTGTGTAATATATAAATAATGTGGTTAGTTGTTAAAACTTATTATCTTTACTCTTTAACAGCCTCGCGAAAACACTTTCGGATGTAAAATTTTTTTATGGAAAGTGGAACGAGTCCGTCTACTGGTTTGTTTTCCTGGAGATTCAACGACTCCAATTTATTCTCTAAGTTCCTCATCGACTCCAATTTATTCTCCAGGATCTTCAACACCTCCACGCTATTCTCCAGGAGCTTCAACACCTCAAACCTATTCTCCGGGAACTTCAAGAAATGCACAGTGCTCAAACTGCAAGCACTTGCTTGATAAGATAACGGTACTCGAGGCAACGGTGGATATGTATATGCATCCGGAACAATTATAGAAGGGTAGTGCATATCCTGACCGAACTGAGAAAATACGGCATATCGGCATACAAAATACACACTATATTTTTTGTTAGAGTATACGGCATATTGGACCGAAATGAACCTAGAAAACGTAGTGTTTTTATATAAGTATTTATATATTTTTTAAGTATCTTTTTAAATATATAGTTATAAAACATATTTTATAAATAATAATGATTTTAAAGGCAAAATTAAATTTTTTGATAAAATATATTATCCCGGGCGACATTTCGCGCGGAAAACCGGAGCGGGAAAAATTGCTGCCAGGATTTTCGTTAAAAACTATATAAATTTTAATAAAAGGTTTCCCGGGCGACATGTCGCCCGGGAAAGGTAACACAAAAAGCATTATACACTAACACACGTTAATTATCCACGTCGGACGGATTTTTGTCGTTTAGCGACTTTTCCCGAGCGACATGTGTCGCCCGGGAAAAGTTTGTCGCCCGTTCTATTTTTTCTTGTAGTGAGTGTCATGCTTATCCTCGAAAAGGAAATACTGCTATTCGTATTTAAACGTTAATTCTTGGACTACTTAAAAGAGCATCGATTTTCAATTTATTCTTCCAACTTTTGTATTGTAAAGATGCCAGGGGAAAATATACACAATTTTTTTTGGGAATACATACACATGCATTTTGATCCTTCTTATTTGGTTTGAACGGCCATGCATTGTGATCCTTAATTAGATAACTTGTTGTCGAGATAAATTACGGGCAGAATCTTTAATTAGCCGTTGCCATCATAGAAAAAGAAAACAATATATTTGTTTATTCTCGACTAATTTTATTTATAACAAAAGTATCACAACCGAATGTCATCGATGATTATCAAGTTGTTGCTAGCTCATGATCAGAAGGTATATACCATGATATTCAAGTTATAAATTTCTTATACATAGTTGATGAAAAGAAAATTTTGTTATACAAATTAAATTAAAAGTTTCATCAAGGATCAATAAAAGATGGACATTCTCATCCGGAGTTTGTTTCTTTTTTCACCCTTAATGTTTACTTTTTACCAAACAACTGCCCAATATAATTTCTGGGCAAACGACTGCGGTGTCTCTGGAAACTACACACTAGGCTCCACCTACAAAAGTGACCTTGACAATGTACTTAACTTCTTAACCAGGAGAAACAACGGCTTCGGGTTTTACAATTCCACCTCAGGACAAGCTAACGCTGCTGCTTTTTGCCGTGGAGACATGGAGCCAGAAACCTGCCAGAATTGTGTAGCCAAGGCTAGCCGCCAGTTACCTCAAGATTGTCCTAATCAAATTGAGGCTGGCATATGGTACGAGCCTTGTTTATTAAGGTATTCAAATCAGCCTATGGGTTACGGAATTGATGATTCATTTGGGTTAGCCTACAATTCAGATATAATTCCAAACTCTAGCTATCATCAATGGAAACAAACAATTGAGAATATGCTTGGAGAGTTGCGACCAGAAGCCGCTGCTGGTGGGAAACTTCGGAAATACGCTTCCCGCAGCATAGCTGCAAATGGATCAGTGCCACCTATAGATGGCTACATGCAGTGTAGTCCTGATTTATTGTCAACTGAATGTGATTATTGCTTGGTCGAAGCGACCAAAGAGGCTCGAACATACGACAAAAGTGTGGGAATACAAGTTTACAATCCTAGTTGTATTCTTCGATATGAGATTTACAGTTTCTTAAATCCAACGTGGTATCCACCTCCGACCCCTTCAGGCAAGTTATTTTTAACCTTTTATGTTTTATTAAGGTAAGAAAGTAATATATTGGAAAAACTACAGAGAATCTAAAATTAGAATGCACCAAAAAGTTTCACAACTAAAACACTGAACCTAAACATATAACAACTCCCAAACAAAATAACTTTATGGTTTCTGACACTATATTGTCAGCGACGACGACATTTTTGCTTACTAACATCAGTGGGCACTCAGAAGCAGACACTTTCGGTCACTCACAGTTATTGACTACGTAATCACTAAAGGTGTCTTTATCTCAACTCAATTGATTACCTATTTCATGGTATTTTCTTTTAGTCGCTGAATTAACCATATTAGTGATGACTTTGATTGTTATAATGACAAGAAATTTCTGTTTCTCAGTGAAGTTGTTTCGTCACTGATTAGTGATTTTTTCCACCCCGGGGGACATTAAACACACATATAATTTGGTCTCAAATACAAAAAACTGACGGACCTATTAAGATGAAAAACACCAACAGAGATTCGTCGCTAACCAAATTTAGTGATTGATTTGAAGCTCTTAATGGCAGATTTGTTTGTGTCACTAAATTAAAATGGATTTTTTTTTTCTTGTCATGTAAATGGACACTCCGCTCAATCTTCTGATAAAAGGCTAGAACGACATCCAATTCAGACTCAGAATCCAAATATTTTCTTAAACCACGGGGAAAGATCATTATCTGTATTGGGTAGCTAATTAAAAAGTTGAATTTGCAGGAAAAAGGAAAAGTACTAACATAGGAATCATCGTTGGTCCAATATTAGCAATGCTTGTCGTGACTGCAATAGTGATCTTTATATATAAACAAAGGCTTCAGAAACAGAAGCGAGGTATAACAACCTCTTTTTCCATCTTTTCTGTTTTATGACAGAAGTAAAGTACTTAAAACAAGATCTCATATTCGGAAACGAAATGATTTGTCTGGGGGCTGATTATAACTAAACCAGGTTCATTGTTACCTGAGTTGCAAGATGGGTTAAGCAACAGTTCACTTGAAGGTAATGAGCATGAAGGTGAAGATGAGGGAACACGAGAGATGAATTTATTTAAATTTAGGACTATAGAAGTTGCAACCAATAACTTTTCAGCTGAAAACAAGCTCGGAGAAGGTGGTTTTGGTCCTGTTTACAAGGTAAAAGACTTTTTTTTTTCATATTACCGTGTGGACTTTTGTAGATTTTATATTTTCTTTTCAGGGTGAACTACAAGATGGAAAAGAAATAGCCGTAAAACGGCTATCTAGTAACTCTGGGCAAGGTGTCCAAGAGTTCAAGACTGAAGTACAGTTGATTATAAAACTTCAACACAAGAATCTAGTTCGGCTTTTGGGTTATTGCATTAAGAGAAGCGAACGACTTCTAGTCTATGAGTTTATGGCTAACAATAGTGTTGAAACTTTCCTTTCTGGTTTGTCTTTGCTTGATCTCTTATCCCACGAGTAGTATTAGTTTACGAGCACGTTTTCATTAACTGAAACACAGCTAGTATGTTTCAGAAAATGTTTTATTTGGCAAAGCTTTTCATCATTAAAAACGAATTTTACAATATGTTTTCATGAAATTCAATTTTTGGGTCTTTTCAATATGGGTAATGAATGCAACAGATCCTAACAAGTGTAAAGATCTCGAATGGGCTAAGCGCGCTAACATCGTAAGTGGAATTGCGAAGGGACTTCGATACCTACATGAAGACTCACGCCTCAAAGTCATTCATCGTGACATGAAAGCTAGCAACATTCTTTTGGATTCAGAGTTGAACTCCAAAATTTCAGATTTTGGTACTGCTAGAATTTTTGGAACCACTGAATTTGAAGCAAACACCAATCGAATCGTTGGAACATAGTAAGCTCACAAGTCACAAGTGTGCTCCTCAGAAAGAACTATTAATGAAAATATTACCACAAATATCAATTTGAGCGCTTGTTTTCCATTCTGTTTATTAAAATCTGCAATCTAGTCTTAAAGTGATTGTATTGACATATAAAGCATTTAAAACCCTATTTATGGAAAATCGGGACTGGGTCTTTGAATTGTTTGCGACACATTTTGCTATAAAGAGAATCATATTTTTTATTTTTCTGTCGATAACCATTGATGTATTTGACAGTGGATACATGGCACCGGAATATGCATTGGATGGATTATTCTCGACAAAATCAGATGTCTATAGTTTTGGTGTGCTTTTGTTAGAAATCCTTTCTGGACAACAAAATAACAGATTTTATTTCCAAGACGAGCCCCGAAACTTCCTCTTAACTGTAAGCAATTTGCTTTAATTGTCTATATTAGAATAATTGTCAAGTTTACGGTTTATATATATCTTCAGTTTATTTAATCTTACATTATAAACATTCGATCACTAAAGGTTTGGAACTTATGGAAAGAAAACAAAGGAGAACAGTTAATAGATCGTTGCCTGATTCAAAATGTTCCTATCGCTGATGCTCTAAGATGGATAAATATCGCGCTATTGTGCGTCCAAGAAGACCCTCAAGACCGCCCGACCATGTCGACTGTTGTTTTCATGCTCGAAGGACAATGGTCTTCAAACTTTCCAACACCACTTGAACCACGATTTTCATTTGCTAGAATTCCGAACGTCTTAGAACTAACTACGACAACCAGTAATACGACTACAGACGCATCCATCGAGCCAACAAGTTCCGGTCTTGATTCTTACTAAGTGGTAGTTCCATTCATGATGTCATAGTGCAACTTGAAAATTTATTTTATTGTATCCATGAACTTTTATTGTATTTCTTTTGCTTACGATCCATACAAAACATGAAGCTATCCCTAGCTACTTACAAGAAACAGACCTTGAAGCCCGTAAGGATTCAAAAAGTTTGGCAGAGGAGCATAATATAGTCCTTTGACATCATTGAAGATATATGTATTAACCATATATCCTGGAATGCTTTTAATGTTCGGTTAAAAACTTTTATTCATAAATTAAAAACATTACAACACAGTTAAAAACCGTACATAGTAAATTAAAAACAATACATAGATTATTAATCTGTTTCGTATTCCGAATCAGTTTGCACTCCAAATTCCAAAATGAATAACTCACGTTCAGCTTCTTCTTTCTTAATTCTATCATCCCACTCTTTTTCAGCTCTTGCTTGTTCTTCCAATGTTTCTCTTAGTACCTCTTCATCCTGAAGTAGTTGTTGATACTCTTTCTCAGTAAGAAATCCGTGAGTAATGGGAGATGTGGGCTTGTGCGTATTTTGTTCAGATGAGGAACCACCCTTATGGGTTTCTGAGTCGTGGTTGGGGGTTGTGTAAGGTTGTTGAAGGATTGGTTCGGTTGGTTTTTCGGGTGCCGAGGGATTGCTTTGGTTGGTTTCAGACATGGTGAGTTTTTGAAATGTTGTTTGAATGTGTGAGAAAAAGTTGTGAAAAGAGTTGGTATTTATAGTGGGAGAATGAAAGGAGTTGGTATTTTCAGATAACCAAACATATTTAGCCTCAATTTGTTTTTCTATTTTTCCTGCCTTTCGATACATAGCAAGATTTATCTCGTAATCTTTATCAGATTCTCGTTTCAAAAAAGCGTCGATTAAATTACGAGTCTCTTGTGGAATGTCATTGCATTTCTCGTATGCTTGTCTAAGATCTTGTTTAGCTGCGCTTGCATTGTCAAATTGCACGGCTAAATCCATCATCGCTTTCTGACGAACGCTATCTTCGTGAATTAGTTTTTGAACTAAAGCGTGAATTTCATCGACGGTGTGTGAAAGTAAACAAGCCATATTAATTTAAAAGTGGGAATAATTGTGTATAAAAATAGATGAATTATTGGGTATCTATAAGTAAAAAGTGAGGTTTTAAATTATTATTTTTTTATATAAAACAGTTACATTTTGGGAGGGCCCACTATTTTTAAAACCCACACTAGGTGAGTATCTCACCGAATTGACACAAAAACATGCCAAAACTCACCTCACAAAAGTAACTCACCTCGGTGAGTTTTACCACCGGAATGGCAAGTCGCGCGCGACTTCATAAGCCACCGAGGTGAGTTTTGGCAAACTCACCTCCACTCCGTCCAGCCTTAAAAGGTCATTCATAGAGTTTATGATATAGTAAATGTATATGGTCAATAACAGCCAATGAAAGTTATTACATTAAAGGAAAATAAATACCTTTATTTATGTGTTTGTAACCGTTTTAACATTTTGTACACAATATATATATGAGATACTACATAGTGCCAGTAATTAACAAAAAAAATTCACACTACACATCAAGGCAACCAAATACATCTATAAAACCACTACCCTAATTAGCCACCTCCTCATGTCGACAACTTAAACAACCTTGACAATAACTAACCCATATGAGAATAACACATCCAACTCCAAACAACAACCCATTAAGACTCTAAAATTAAAAGAAATTATCTAAAAGACCTCAGATTCGTTCAACGTATGCAAAGATCTTTTTAGATAGTATGAGTTTGAAACGACACCAATCATTGATCTTTTAAAAAAAAGCTCAAAACAAAAAACGCAAAACAAAAATTAAGCCTACCTCAGATCTTGTTACGAGATCTTGAAACCTAAACGAGAAGATAAAGTGTTCGTCAATGATTCGTTTATGTGTGTTTTTTTCTTCTAAGATTCAAATATGAATGGAAAGCATTGATTTGAATTTATTTTTTTATGACTTCTTGTGGTCATTCGATTATCACAGGCTCACATCGAAGAAAAATATTTTTTTTTGATTATTTATGTGGCTGCAAATGTAAAAGCGTGGCTGATTAGGGTTAGGTTAAGAGGTTTATTATGAAAGGGGGCGGATGGAGTGAGTGTAGAGTGTAAATGTTTACAATTATATGAAATGGTTGTGTATTAGTTCTTAGGCTTTATATGCAAATGGGTGCAAGATTTAGACCTGCAGCCATTAGGACTACAAATTGTGGGTTTGTAGTTAAAGGCAGATCATGTAAATGTTAATTTTTTTTAGTTTAAATACAAGACTTAATGTTAGATTTTTGTGCTTATAATTGTTATGTATTTTTTGATGATGCATTTAATTTTTTGTTAAAGAGGGTTTTGATATAATGTTAGATTTAAACATTTTAATTTTTTTAGTTAGATATAAAATACTTTGCATGTTATTGCTTAAAGTTATTTTAATTTAAATTATCATTTATTTGTACAATTTTTAACGCTTAACTGAATAATATTTGTTCGCCGCAAAATATAGTCACATGGTACCCTCCGCCGCATTGCGCGGGTACCATGCTAGTAGTGTTGTTATGATTCCTATGGCCTAATATCTCGCTAAGTTCGATATATAAACCCACCTGTTGTATTTTGAAACTAATTGTAAGTAGCCCATCAAGTTTATATGTTAACTTTTAAATTATCTTTCGACCGATGAGGGATTGAGTTTACACCCTCAACCATTGCTCCTCAAACCCAAACCAACATGGGTCGCCCTTCAACTATAGCAATATAGCAATATCATATCCTCACAAACACTTATCATCACAGACAACCACCACCACCACCACCCCACACCTCCCCCCGCCCCGGTTTTGTGGCTTATGCAGATGGATCTATATAAGTGTCGTTGTGGAAGAGGATATATAGTGCAAAGAAAATCATGTAAAAACATAGCTTTGGTAAAAAATACTATGCATGTCCTGATTCAAAGGTGAACAATAATTTTTTATTTATTTATATAACATATATTTAAGTTGGTTGTTAAAATGACATTTCTCATTATTTTTTACTCTATAACACCCAAAAACACAAGAATATGGATGTGAATTTTTTACATGGAAGGATGATCGAGATCTCTAGCTCTTCTCCTAGACATTAAATACCTCAAGGTTCTACTTCCACTACTACACAAACTGGTTTTTCTTACAGTAAATTCCGTGGGAAATTCTGTGGGTAAAGGCCCTTTTCCACGGATTTCACACGGAATAATTCCGATGCAAAAACCCTCGTGGGTAAATATTTTCCCACTGATTTTTCCACAGAACGTTGACTATTTTCTACGGATATTATTGTGGGTAATCTGTGGGGAACATTACCCACTGATTTCTCACGGATAGTTTCCCACGACTTTCCCATAATTTTTCGGCAAAAAGTTCCCACCGATTTAGTTCTATCCCACATATTTTCCAACTAATTCTTATGGACATTTCCAGTAGCAAATTTATGGCAAAGTTTTATAAATGGTAAAAGCCATAAATTACCAACATACTTTCCGAAATTTCCAGACTTGAACACTTTACTTTTTTATTAACATCGAAACCCACGTACTTTCAAATTTTTAACCGACTTGAACCAAATGTTTGTACCGTTAGTTATTATGTGGCAACGTTAATCTATTTACTAACGATCGCTTTGCATCGTTAGTCCTTTAACAATAATAGTTCTTTATATGATTTTTTTACGTTTTAGCTCGTTTTTTACGTTTTCGCTCGTTTATTTACGTTTTCGTCCATTTTTTTTACGATTTTGTCCAGTGTTTTCGTTTTCGTCTGTTTTTTTTGCGTTTTCGCCTGTTTTTTTACGTTTTCGCCCGTTTTTTTACGTTTTCGCCCGTTTTTTACGTTTTCGTCCTCTTTTTTACGTTTTCGTCCATTTTTTACGATTTCGTCTGGTTTTTACGTTTTTGTCTGTTTTTTGCGTTTTCGCCCGTTTTTTTACGTTTTCGCTCGTTTTTACGTTTTCGTCCGTCTTTTTACGATTTCGTCTGGTTTTTTACGTTTTCATCTGTCTTTTTTGCGTTTTCATCGTTTTATTTCCGTTTTCGCCCTCTTTTTTACGTTTTCGTCCGTTTTTAATGATTTAGCCTGGTTTTTTACGTTTTTGTCCGATTTCTTTTGCGTTTTCTTCTGATCTTTTACGTTTTCGTCCTTTTTTTACGTTTTCGTACAAATTCAGCCATGTTCATACGATTTCGTCCATTATTTTGTGTTTTTTTACGTTTTCGTGCGATTTAAAAAACGAATTAAGATTTAAAAAACATGCGAAAGCGTAAAAGAACAAACGAAAACGTAAAACCAAACGAAATCGTAAAAAACGGACGAAAACGTAAGAAAATGTACAAAAGTGTAAGAAACCGGACGAAAACATAAAAAACGTAAAAAGCGGGCGAAACGCAAAAAAACTGACGAAAA
>BQNB010197228.1:0-11229 GCA_026074375.1 Tanacetum coccineum | reverse complement strand
GATAAAATCTAGCAATAGAGACACTCCGTTCTCATTAACATACGAAACGGAAGCAGTCATTCCAACGGAAATTGGCATGCCCACACTGAGAACAATGAAAGTAGACTTAGTACAAAACAATGAAGCTTTGGAAATCAACCTCGACCTTTTGGAAGAACTAAGGGAGCAAGCGGCAATACGTGAGGCAAAAAGCAAAGCAAGGATGGAAAAGTACTATAACTCCAAAGTCAAAAACACAAGCTTCAAACCGGGAGACCTTGTGTACCGCAACAATGATGCAAGCCATACCGAAGATACAGGGAAGCTAGGTCCCAAATGGGAAGGACCGTACGAAGTCGCGAAAGCACTTGGAAAGGCGCAATACACACAAGCTAAGAAGAACCGTGATTAAAAAGTAACGATTAACTCCCCTATAACTACTAACTAACCTGTACACTTACACTCCCACCTCTACTAAACCTACAAGTCACAGTAACTACACCAACTCAACTTACCTCACTACTCAACTCTTATTAACATCCATTCCCCTTCCCCTACTCCACTGAACACCCACTCCCAACGTAACATTCCTCCACTCCCCGAACTTGCCATACTTTCTTGCAATGTCAGTAACCTCAAGAAGTGTTATATTCATAAAATGTAAGCAATTCACCCATGTGGATTCCGCGGTGGGGTAATGCATTCCAATCTATCTTATTTATCTATTGTAATGTCTTTTAAAAAAATTCAATGAAAGTAGAGACTAGCTACCTCCACAAATTTCTTTCTTAAACATTTGGTTTTTACTTTGCAAAGTTACTTTACATGTGATTAAGACGCGCACACAATAAGGGCATGACCCACCAAACGTTATTCCGTATAACAAAAAGGATGAGTAAACCTAACAATTCACTTAAATATACATAAGAGGTATTGCAAACCCAGTATCGGGAGAATAACCCACAAATATTCGAGTAAGACTATCACATTAGAAACATCATCACGGTATTTCAGATGATAGCAAAACTATGTTAAGCTTCCAACATTCAAAATCGTATAAGTACATTTTACCGCAACAAAAAGGTCACAAGCGACCATGGTATCTAACGGATAAAGACAGTTAGAAAATTTTTCACATACATAGAAACACAACAAAGAGATCACATATGACCAAATCAGAATGTCTTAGATAACACTGTTAACAAATTACTAAGGAATATTTAACTCCGCATCATTAACATTGGGAAAAGGCTTCGCATTCCCATCCGCACCCGCCTGGTCATCCGTACCCACAACTTCATAATCATCCACGGATATAGGAGTAATTGTACTGGCAGAAGCTAAAGTTGTGGACAGGGTCGTGGTAGTATCAGCAGTAGCGGGCACAGTATCAGAAGTACCTTCCGCACCCGTCAATACCTTAGTAGAAAAAGGCTCGGACAAAGGAACGAAAATGTCACGAAGAGCTGACCTTTGACTCGCAATATTCTCTCTAATCTTCTGGACCCGGATATTAGAAACATCCAGGGCAAGTGACAGAGCGGTAGCACCAATAACAACTTTGTTCGGTAAGTGATGAATGGGGTACATCAGCTGGTCATCATGAGGTTACGACTCAGCCAAACCCAATCTTTCAGTAAGAGTTTCTTCTAGACGAAGAATGTTCATTAGAGTGTCAACATTAGCATCCTTATTGGACCTTAACTCTGCAAGCAAAGAAAAATTAACATTTTGGAGATGTTGCAAAGCAGAAATGTAATCAGCCTCTGCAGAAGGATTATACGCAGCAAGATCTGTCAAAGCTCTACCTTCCGTGCCATGGGTGATTCCGGCAGATAATCCATCTTGCATGCCCTTCTCAATAGCCTTGCCAATAGCCGCTTTGAGGGCAGAAAGATATTCAGGAGAGTGCAGGCATTTAGTGGTAGCGACTTCCATGCCATGGGTAAGAAGCCATTAGCAGCCGAAAATAGTAGTGAGAAGGTGAGGATAGAACCTCTCCTCCAAGCGAAGAGTCATCTCAATAAAATTAGCATACACTTTCAAAAACTATCAATTCACCTTCCTTTAACCGGCCATCATGGAATCTCACAAGTTGACCCATACAATCCTAAAATACCGTGACCTTCACTTGAATCCTAAAAGAAGAAAGCTCCAGCTCCACTAGTACCGTATGCTTATTCGGAAACAAAAGAATTAAGAAAATAGAACAGGAAACTATGCAATGAGCTAAGTATAAAAGCACGTACCCGATCTACAAGGTTGTCATTTTGAGACTTGACGGAAGTAAGCTGGGCATTCAAGCCAGTCAGTTCACGTTCCTTGCCTACCACTGAAGCTTCAAGATCCGTCGCCTTCACATCCAGAGCATTCCGCTCCGTTTCAAGGATGGTGTTATGCTCTTTCAGAGCGTTCACCTTATCCTGAAGGGACTTCTCCACAGTCTCAAAAGTGGAAACTTCAGCACAGAGACGAATGGCTTATGCAGCTTCCGCCTCCTTTAACAATATTTGTGCCTTAAGATTCTTAATTTCTTCATCTTTGGCCTTCAGTAACTCATCTTTCTCCTCAACAACAGACTTCAGTCTCCTTCTCTCTTTAACATTGTACTCTGCTCGCATCCTCACCTCGGCACTTAAAGACATTTGGCGAGCAGCTCTGATGTTAAATTCAGTAAATAACTGGTCATGCTCCATTCCGCGAATGGATGCAAAGAACTTTGGAGGAGCAAACTCGTCAACCATCTCACGGCAGACGCGGCCATCATCAAGATGGGACCCATTGGTTACGCTCCATTGGCGAACGTAAGTCTTCTAAAGATCAGTGTCAGGATTGATAACGGTGCGGATACCACCAACAAGAAAGTCGCTGCCATAAAGATCTAAAAAAATACCAGTATTAGGGTCGGCTCCACCAGCTGAAGAAGAGTCAGCAGAGAATAGAGAAGGTTTAGTAGGTTTCTCTTTAACAACCAAAGTAGGATCGACCATTGCGGTAACAGTAGTGACAGTCGTCATTAGAGGAACGGATGACCTGGCAAGAGAATCAACTTCAGCCTCCGCAACAGTAGGACCAGAATGGTGAGAGGAGTCTGAGGAAATAACAAACCTTTGTGAAGCACCAATAGTACAGATGTTGGGTTCACCCACGGAGTCAGTATGATCTCCAGCCTCATGCTCCGGCATAGAAGATACGGAAGCTGTCACAAAAGGTAAAGTAAGTATGGCCGCAACACCGACCTCAGCATTCAACACAGCTCCGGCAAGTAACCTCTTAATTGCAGAATGGGACTTACCACCTACAGAGGTCCCACCTGGGGTCCCATGATCCTCCCTCAATTTTTTGGGAGGATGGGAAGCCCCACCTGCATCCACAACTACGGATTTCCTCTTCGCTTGGCGTCTTGGTTGTACAGGAGCCGCAACCTCAACGATTGGCTGAATGTTAGCCCCTTGCCCACCACCTACGGAATCCCCTTGTTCTGCTTGATTACCGCTACCACCCTCATAAAAAAGTTTGTCAACACTTGCTTCTAGCTCGCTTTCAGCACGGTCAGGCGCAACTGGAAACAAATGAACAGTGCGACTGAAAGTAGTCTCTAGCAACAGTGTCTCATCTTCAATACGTTCTCAACAACTTTCACTTTGGTGGGATCCGGAGTATGAATAAAAGCAAATATATCCATGTCTGGAAAACGAAAGCAAAGGAAGCATAGTTAGAAACAAAGCAACAAAGGGTAAAATGCATGACACATATACAGCCAAAGGCACCCACCCTCTCTGTCCTTATGCAAAAACCGGGGATAAGTTTCCTCATCCAAAGTGTAATGGCAGCTCAGTCCAACCAAGCACAGGAATTCTTCTGGAAACTTTTGGAACGGAGAGGGATGAGTGACAAGAGTAGCATAATCTTGCTCATTAAAATCAGCTGTTACTGGAGCAGGATCTCTAGTCACGTTTTTGGCAGTATGCCACAGAAAAAGTGCAGGGCAAGCAAAGCTGTCAACCTAGAAAAAGTGACCGTTCCAACTTTTGAGAGAATTAAGAGGTTTCTTATAACAGACGGGAGCATTATCAGAAAGCTTACTAAAGGACATCCATCCATTCTTTTTGGAATTTACATAAAAGCATCGAAATAATCCAACAGAAAAAGAAACAATTAAGCACGTATTTTGGGCATATATGCATGATTTAAGGGGTTAAATGTGTTGTTCCTTTTGAATCTGATATAAGGTTTATCAAGTTAAACTAATCACATTTCATGGCAACGAAGTGAGTTTTAAACAGATATATATGAAGAATATAAAGAACAAGTTTAAAACACAGAAGTACTTTTCAACGTATAGGTTCTTATTAGAATCAAATAAAGAATTTATGACACACCTTGCTTGTGGAATATCAAGGTGGTTGAATGACAATTGGGGTGTTATCTCCTTCGAACTTAAACTCTAACCAAAGTTAAGAGAGTAAGAAAACAAACTACTTATGACTAAATTGAAGCTTCAGTGATGACATATAATATGTATAACAGGCTTTTAGGCCTGGACTACATAAATTCATACATGGGCCCAAGCCCAGTAAAACAATCAAAAGACACAATGGACCAAAACTAAGCCCAGGCCAAACTGGCCACGGCCGGAAGCAGCAAGATGGATGAAAGGCTTTCAGAGGACACTTTCACAGCACAGCGAAAGTCCGCTAGGCAAGCCTAAGTCCGCAAGTCACGATTATAAGCGGATCATTGCCTGACAAGGGTCCCACTTTGGCCCACTAACAAAAATGAGCGATGTAATAGGAAAACCTAATATTGGGCTCACCTATAAAAAGGGGTACTCTGACACCCCACAAGGTATGATTTTCTGATCACATTACACATACACACTCTCTGACATTCTCTGACAAACATGTATACTTACTCTTAAGCCGGAGTCCAATCGTGGGGTTCGTCCCCACGATAAGACTAACAGTTTACTTTTAATTATGCAGGGAATAAATCTCATCACTTGATTTAGTATAAGATCCCACTCTTAGGCCTGGTCCAATAACCATCCAAATCCATCATTTCAACCCTTAACATATTTTGTACTAACATTCAGCTTTCAGTAGTACCTTTCGGTTTGTTTGAGAGATAAATAAACTCTTTAATGTGTATCACATCAATTGGAAGAGATAGCATTTACTCTTGGAATCCCTTTCCTTTTATAGGCAAAGGGATTAGGGTTTACAAGTTGACCTAGTACGCGTATCATGCATCCAATGGGTGGTTGAGATAACATTTAATGCAGATGTGCTCTAAAATATCAGGTACAGTCCTTTAAAGAAAGTTATTGTACTTCTATACCAACTTTAGAAGCACCTTTTCCCAAGGAGATTGCTTTATTCCTTTTAACATAAAGCAATCTTTTTCCCGCCTTGTAAACCTTCTAGTAGTGAAACAAACATTTCAATCTTCTGTTAAGGAGATAGACAACGTTCAGCTTGGAATTATCAACCAAGCTGAACTGAAGCTCTTTGCATAGGCCTTTTTCAGTTTCTGATCCGCTACATAAACTGGAGTGAAGATACTTCCCAATCTTCCAAGGACCTAAAGAGCTGAAGCTGAAGAAACCTCGGTGACTCAAACTAAAATCTTCAGCTTGAGTAACACTTAGGAGATTTTATGTTTAAATCTACTAAGAAACTGAAGGGCTCATGAACTGAACCCAACAATCTCCCTCTATTTAAATATACAAATAGCCTAAGTTAAAATCAGTAATAAGTGAGCACAACAACTTCTTCTTACAAAACTGATACAAATTAAACAACATAACTGATAATCACTTCTATTAACTTTCATTATATTACAATTACAAAAGATAAAGTTAATACAAAAGATTATAACTTTTGATGTTTTTGTTGCTCAATGACCTCTTCTTCATGCTAAACTGATGAAGTGTGTTTCTTTGATAACCTGGAATGGTCTTTTGAGTCACCAGATCTTTTTCTTTTCTTATTAGCTAAATCATTTAGCTCATTTAGAGGATCTTGTTCTTTGAGGGGTTTGTTGAAGTCAATCCTTAATTCTTTTTTAGTTTGATTAAGGTATTCCATTCTTGTCTTTATCAATCCATAAATGGTCTTCCATTCTTTTTCTTTTCTCTCAGGACAAGCTTGTACTACCTCTTTCCATTCAGCCAGATGTAAGTCACTGACTTTGACATTTGGAATGACTTCAACTATCTCATCTTCCCTATATACATGCAGTGCGATAGGGCCCTTTTGTGTGAGAACATCATAGTTTATGATCTTGGAGCTTTTTCTTCTTTTCAGCATCTTGTCACAGTATTTATCATAAAGTAACTTCTTGTTATAGTATTGTGTCATAATGTCTATGCCCAAGAGATCAACTAGTTCATTGTGCATGTTTGTTGGTTTAGCATCCCTTGTAGCTGGATTGGTGTTTTTGTCCCCCTCAGCAGGTGAAGTAGTTTCTTGGCCTACTTAAGGAACATTCTTGCTTGCAGGTCCTGATGCAGTTTCCACCACAGTGGCAAACCTATTCAATGTATCAGTAACCTTGTTCAATAGACTTGGAATGGAATCCAAAGTCTTAAGCCTTCCCTGAACTAAAAATACCTGACTTGGAAAATCAAGAAACTCTGATGGAAGTTCCCATTGAATATTCTTCAGTTCAGCAACTTGGGAGGTAAGGCTGGAGATAGTAAAAGTCTCCAGTTTTGTTGGGATCTCTTTTAAGTCCTCGGGTAGCTTGATTTCCATGTCTTAAACATGCCTCTTTAGTTCTTTAATGTCTCTAGATAATTCAGTAAATTTTAAGGGGAGCTCTTTCAGTTTGGTTGGTAAGCAGCTAGCAAAGTCATCTGAGGTTAAGAGTTTGGATAATTTAGGTTTCAAAGAAGTTACTAGAAGTTCAGTAAGCTGGTTGATATCTGGATATAAAGGCCTAGCTTTTAGTGAAGCAACTTCTGTTTCAACTTTTTCCTTTTGT
Source organism: Tanacetum coccineum (assembly GCA_026074375.1). Classification (NCBI taxonomy): domain Eukaryota; kingdom Viridiplantae; phylum Streptophyta; class Magnoliopsida; order Asterales; family Asteraceae; genus Tanacetum; species Tanacetum coccineum. The sequence goes on along the minus strand of BQNB010197228.1, from coordinate 4,263 downwards.
TGTTCCTAGATTCCCCTTTTGAGACTGGAGTAAGTAAACCTAAGCCATTAACTCTTGAATTTGAGCTAATTTAGGAGATGGAGGATGTGGGACTGAAGTGTCTTTAGGTACATCATGAGAGGTAGTATGAGCGTCTTCATCTTTATCGGTTTCCTCCTCTTCACTCTCATCTGAAATAATGATAGGCTCATCTTGTGGGGAGTCATGAGTAAAGAAGGCAGATCTTGTATCTTTCATAAGATCTAATAAATCCTCCATATTTATTTTCTTTGAAATTTCAAGGACTCCTCATTTGTACCTGAATCAGTGTGGGCAGTTTTTAACCCATCTCCAGCAGATTTGGTTATATCTACAAGAACACTTGGATTAGTCCCTGCAAGTTTATGATCAAGTGAATAGTTTTGGGTTCCTTCATCCATACCCTGTTGTTAAGGTATGGATTCATTAGGAGCATAAATTCCAAGATCAGCTTCAGCTGTGGAATTTGCTGAAACATCACTTCCTGATGCAAACTCAGAGTGAAAATGAAAGATGTTGAATAAACAGGTTTAATAAATGTAAATGTAGACATACCACTACTGAGCTGAGGGTGAGCTTCTTATTCACTGGTGGCCCCTAAAGATGTTGGGCGATCAGCTGCTTGTTGTGCCTCTTCATGCATTTCACCAACCACTGGTGTGGAAGGTGAAGGATGGCTTGGGCTTTTGTCCTTGGCCGAACTGGACTGAGTTTCTTTATCTGATTGGCCAGTTTTGGATTTGGATGCCTCTGTCTGAGACTCAAATGTGTGTTTTGAAGATTGTTTTCTTCTGAGTCCACTTTTAGCTCCAGAATTGGACTGAGTTTCTTTTGTTCAGCTGTGTAGGGAGAGGGAAAGTTTTGATAAATCTCTTTTTCATCACAGAATTTGACAAGGATGCTATTCCTGAATTCAGTACCATTGTCAGTTCTGAGTTTTTTGACTTTGATGTCTTTTTGATTTTCAACTCTTTTGATGAAGGACATGATAGTTTCAAGTACTTGACTTTTCTTCTTCAAGAAGTATACCCAAGTGTACCTTGAGTACTCGTCAATAATGATAAGGGTATACTTTTCATGGTTAATGGACCTAGGAGTTATAGGTCTAAATAAATCCATGTGAAGAAGATGAAGACATTTCTTGATATAAGATGTTTGTTTTGTTTTGAAGATGGCCCTATGATGCTTTCCCTTTTCACATGATGAACATGGTTTATCCTTTGAGTAAACAAGTGAGGGAAGACCAATAACAAGATTTTGTTTTGCCAGTTTGTTAATTATTTTAAAGTTTAGATGAGCAATTCTTTTATGCCAAAGCCAGTTAAGATTGTCAGAAGCTTTGGCAAAGAAGCAAGATTCTTGAGCAGAAGATGTCATGTTAAGAACATATACATCTCTTACTCTTGGAGCAATCATTACAACTTCTTTGTTGGAGTTGAAGATTGTTCCTCTTTTCTCATCAAACTGAACAATATATTTAGCATTACAGAGTTGACTAATGCTAATTAGATTGTACTTAAGACCATTTACAAATGCTACTTTTTTGAAAACTATACCATTACATTTGATAAAGCCATAACCTTCAGTTGTGCATATAGAGTCATCTCCAAACACCACCTTAGGTCCTGGTTGTTCCATGTGTTTGTGCAGGTAACTCTTGACACCGGTCATATGCCTTGAGCATCCACTGTCCATGTACCAGATGGGTTTCCTGATGTCATACTGCATAAATACGTTCAGAATGGTTAGTTTTGCTTAGAAACTCACCTTCTAGTGGGAGTCTTAGATCTGTTAGCATTTGATGATTTAGCCTTAGTTGATTTTAGAGCTTCAGCCTTTTTTTGCTTGAAGTTCATCACCTCTTCTAAAGGTTTGTTGTGATTTATATGATTCAAACCATGTTTCACTACAATCTCACTCACTTCCACTTAGTGATTCTTGTGACACTAATGTTGGATAAGCTTCCATTCCACCACAAAGTGTCAATTAAACTCAACTCACACAACCACTATTTCCTCACTTACTCATCAACACATGTTGCTAGTGTGCTTCATGCTCAAACTCCATCCTCACCTTAAGGTGACAACCACACTCAACCTCTACTTCCTCTATCTCTAAGTAGAGAAATGCTTATGAATGACATTAATCAACTTCAAGACCTATCAAACCTTTTAGCTATGCACCTCTCACAACGCAACACTCCCACATCACCTTATTCTCCAATCTTGTCTTACACCCTCAACTTAGACTAAGTTGAACAACATGTTGGATATTGTCCTTGTTGCATCTTTACCAAAAAACAATTCCTAACCTTGAGTGAAGATATAAATTGGATTGAATTTCTTCTTACTCGATCACAACCATCACTTCAAGTCTACCGAGACTACCCTCCAACAACCACCTCTGCTCCATACTCTCCACCAACAACCAACTAAGCATGTTACATGCCTACTCTTTCTCGCTTTTAAATAAATGTCCAACCCTCTTGTTTTGCAAGCAAGTCTAATGGTTTCCTATAGCAATCTAGAAATGTTAGGATCTTTGTAGTTCATCTTTATGTATGTTGTATTAATATGCTTCAAGCATATTATTTTAATTTGATGTATGCATGATTGTGTTTTATACACAATTCTTATGTTTAAAGAATGCTCTTTAGTCTTATATTTCTTATGCAATTGCTTGTCTTTAATTTTTTTTGTTAAATGTCTCATATTCTATTACTTTTCCTCTTTCTTTGCTATATGTTAGAAATTGTTATCTTGTTCTTCTAACTAGTTTTTGTAGCAAAGTTACCATAGCTCGATTCCTTAGTGCCCTCAAACGAGGGGGAGTACATATCAAGGGGGAGCATTTATTCCGTCGATTTTACTAACATTCATCGACAAAGCCTTTTTGATTCTACAAAAAGGGGGAGAAATGGAAATAAAACTCACTAAATACTTGTTTTAAAATAATTTTACATTTAATGAGTTTAGATTTTGTAATCATCAAAAAGGGGAGAATGTTGATAGAAATAATGCCTAAAAACGTTATTAATATTTTTCGACCTCTCTACGTTTTGATAATCACAAAATGTAAAAACGATTAATGAAAAATTATTCGTAAACAAGTAATTAGTAGTAAATTTTCATTTTGAAAATTTAATCACTTAAAGGTATGAATAAATAAAAGCTTAATGCATTTTATAATCAAAGGAATTTTTATTTAACCTCAAATTTTTTATAAAAATGTCACAAACATTTTCATAACTTTTACAAAACAATTTTAGATTTAAAGGAAATGTTTTATTCAAATGAATATTTTGAATTCAAATTTTCTACCTAAAAACGGCTAGAAATGTTCCAGAAAACACCTCCTATGGAAAAGACAAAAAGGGAGCGTCCTGGCCTGGCTGAACCCCTTAAATACACGGGCGGTCCCCTTAATTTTAAGGGGGCCGGCACCCTAATTAAGGGGACTGACCAGACAAAGATTCCCTCATATTGCCTATAAATACTAGACTATTCCCAACTGCTTTTCTCACCTTTTGCACACACTTTATTTCTGTTCTAAATCAGTTTATGCTCTCCTTTCATTCCTTTGAACATTTAATCATAAAGCTTTGTTTCCAAGTGATCCAAGCTTTGATCCTCAAGTGCAAGAGAAGAATACTTCCTACCTTCAAGTGAAGAAGTTTTGTAGCTTAGTGTGTGTCCTTGCAACCTTGTTGCAATTGTATTATATCTTGTAAATCATTTGTGTATATTGTGAAGGTGTGTATCGTAGTTGTGTATAATAAGTAGATTATGGTGATCATTGTAAGTATAGTTAGATCGGGGTGATCTTAGTAAGTAGTGTTAGATTGGTGTGATCAAGGTAGTGTTTAGTTGAAGTGAAGTTGTGAAGAGAAGTATAGAAAAGTTGTGAAGGATAGAGAAGTTGTGAAGTGAAGTGAAGTTGTGAAGTAAAGAAAAAGTTATGTGGTGAAGCGAAGTAGTGAATTGTCGTGAAGTAGTGTGGTTAGTTGTGATTCCACAAAATAATTTGTGTAATGCGGTCGATACATTAACCTACATAATAAATAGAATCTCCATTAGACATATTTTAGGAAAAACTCCATACGAGTTATTAAGAGGTAAAAAACCAAACCTTAACTACTTCAAAGTATTTGGAAGTAAATGCTAAAAGATTATCTCACCAAGTTTAACCCAAAGTCGTATGAAGGTGTATTCCTAAGATACTCTCAAAATAGTAAAACATATATAA
>BQNB010197226.1:0-11229 GCA_026074375.1 Tanacetum coccineum | reverse complement strand
TAAGCAAGCCGGATTAAAACAAACCAAACATTATAATCTTCATTAACATGGCTAATACCCGAGGGTATTAGCCTACAATTATTGTCTTTTTACAAACGTGATCAAATAATTAGAAAACGAATGATTAAGAAAGTAAGAATTACACGATGTCTTCTATGGAATTATGGTTGGTGCTTGACCTTGGCTGCTTATAATATCTTGGAAAATTCGACTTCAGAGTGTATGGTTTAGAGAATGTAATTTTTGCACACTGAAACTTGTTTTTGAGTCTCGTATTTATGGTGTTTGAAAACAGCTTGGATACGCCGTATAGAGAGAGGTGAATACGGCGTATAGGGTTAATTTTCTTGGAGTTCACGATAAAATCAACTCAATCAAGATTAATTGCCATCAATCACATTAACTTCATATCTTTGACTGATGACCAGCTGTGCATATGGCGTATAGGTGAAGAGTGATACACCAGATCGGGAATTGATTATTACGCGTATTCTTGTGATGAGCTGGCGCTGATACGCCATATCTTCTTTGCTGGATATGACGTATAGTAGCAGATACCAGTTTTCTTCAAATGTATTTATTTTGGTTCCAGAATTGCGCCTTTTAGCTTCGTATGCACAAGTTACTCCATATTTACTGCAATCATAAACTTTAAGTAATTAAGTACTAATATCTTGCAATAACTATATAAAAGTGGGTAAAATATATGGGATAAATAATGGTAAAATGTGACGTTATTTGATGATATCAAATATCCCCCCACTTGAATCCTACTTGTCCTCAAGTAGACTTTAGAAAGGTTTTTGAAAATGTATCCTAACCGAGGTTAAGGATTTTTTTCCGTTAAGCACTTTTTCTATTCTAACCACTTGTACAAAACCAAGCTCCTCATGAAATATGGAATGAGAACACTCAGATCACTCAACTAATATAGAGTGTAACATTTAAGTAGTACGCTTATTTTCTCGGTCATGATTAGCTTCGTATCATAGGCTTGGCAAGGATACACATCTTCACCTCTAGTGCTAAAGAGTAACAAGTGAAAAGGTAAATTGGGCATTTATTAATATGCTTGGGTTTAATCATTCTTTTTAGGATGAAGAATGATATAGGGTATGGAGCTTCTGACTTTCACCAAAGGTCGTCGTCAAACAAGGCAGTTGTACATGCATACATGGCCATAACGATGGAATAGACATCCACGCTCGTACACATCCTCATTCGAGTAGATCCTAAGGTTAGTTATCAGGAAAGGGAAGTAAAATGGTTGTTAAATAAAATAAACAAAACAAATAGATTAAAGCAAACAAATAAGGTGCGGTTGCTAGTAACTTTCCCCGACCGTTCCGTGACAAAGACTCAAACATATGAACAAAGGCCTTGATTATAGAAATGACGAAGATAACCTAAGTTGGCATTCCCATAACGATCAACTTCCCTTACATCCCGAACTTTACATACTTTTAAAAAATAAGTGGTAATATCGGCCACTTTTTACAATACTTTACATCGTTGATTTTTGCACGTATCAATGAATAATCAATCCTTTCAAATAATCTCTTCGGTATAATCTTAATGAACCGACTATCATTCTTTTCAACTTTTTTTTGCTTGCCAATAATACATCATAAATCTCGGTGTAGTTCACCATTTTCACTATCATCATTTGTCCGGCTGAATCTTCCTTTTAACTTTTCTTCTTCGGACATATAATTATGAAAGTAGCAAAGTACACGAGCTACAAAACATTCCCATTGTATTGAGAAATTTTTCCGACCTTTACAGATATAGAGAAATTTCACTCTGACCCAGGAACTACAAGACTTTACACGAAAGCAACTAGAAACATTGCTTAAAATAGGCTTTAATCTACACGGTAGGCTAAGGTGTAAAGGTGAAACGAAACAATTTTAATTGGTGTGGGAAAAAAGAAAGGAATGGCTTAGCATGTTGTTCTAGGGGTATCTTTACTCTAAAAGTGAGAGTAAGCAAAAAGGTTACATGGGGGTTAACTAACCAGTGTAGTTTGTTAATTTTATGACATGTAGGCTTTTTGGTTAAATCCTAGAAATCTACCAGTTAAGCATGTTACTCCATATAAATCCATAGTACTCGTCATTGAGGTCTCGAGTGATATACCAGACCAAGTTCTAAAGTCCACTACATCACCGGCACATTCACATTTTTGTGGAATTTTGGTAAGCAATTAGAAACGGATAGGCTTAATTCTCACAAATTGGCATTAAGGGTTATAGTGCGCTAGTTAATGTAACTAGTGATTTTTCACAAAAAGTATGCTATTTTTTTTAATTTGATCCATTTTTGGCATTTTAAGCGTATTTGTGAAAATAAGGACATGTACGTTCTAATTCTCCATCCTCCTACTTAAATTACACAACGTTCTCATTATATATATAAAATAAATAATATGGGAAAAAGAATTAGAACGAGGAAACTTCCCTGATAGTTTGTTCCGGATGGTTCTCCATTTTGAGTTTTTGAGCAAAAAGTGTGTTGAAGAGGGCTTTTGTAAAACCCTGTATTTAAGGTCACTACTATTTCCAGTCTCATAATTATTTTATAACTCTTGAAGAGTTTACTTTTACATTTTAGACGATTTTTGATTTTAAAACTTTCGCGAATCGTACAATTTAAGTTTATCCGTTTTATCGATCGAGAAATCAACGAATGTCATATTTAGCCATGAGAGCTTATTTTATTTTATTTTTATTAATTTTCATCTTTTATCCGTGTTTAGCCAAAACCGCGTCAAAATAGTGTTTTTATAATTTTTAATATTTTAACTACGTGTTTTAAAAACAAATATTGTGGAATAAATGTTTTAGAAAAATAAAAATAAAAATATAATTTATAAACATAACATATAAACCAAACACCCTTTTTAATTGTTTTAGGCTCCATCAAAACTAGAAACCAAACACCCCTTTATTATATTTTACTCCTGCTTAATCCTAAACCAAACACACCCTTATATTCGTATTTCTTCCAGCAAAACCAAAAACCAAACACACCTTAATATTTTTTTATATAACCCAAGCCCAAGTCCTCCCTTTTTATAAAAACTTCTTATAAAAGCCCATACCCACTCTTTTCTTTTACTTATAAACCGAACCCACCACACACACTCACACTTATAACGTTACAAAAAAATATACTCTGCCTTCCTTGTTCTTCTTCTGTTCGATGACCAAACCCACAAAACCACCATTAACATCTCTAAAACTCCATCAAATCCCTCCTTTATTACTCCAAATCATATAAAAACTAAACCATAATCATAGGTTTTGAGTTGATTTGTTCTTGTGGGTTCGGCTAAACAAGAAAAAGAAAGGAAGAAAAGATTTTAATCTCTTTGTTGGTCTCTATTGTGGTTGTAAGTGATTTTCAAAACCCTTTTATGTTAATTTAATTTTTGTTGAGTGCATGTGTTTGATTTTGATTTTTATGAGCATGCATGTTCTTATTATGTTTGATCTTGGATTGATCATGTACATGAGGTTTGATGATTATCAAGATATATTTTATAAGGTGTGTTTGGCATTGTATTGGGTTAATTAGTGATTTGAATGAGTTTTGGATTGATTTAGAGGTTGAATATAAGAGCAGTTTTAGATCAGTAGATAAACATGGCTTTTTCTAAAAACATTTTGCCTGGATCCTATCATTAAATTACACGGTTGAATATATATATAGTTTATGCTTCATTGTGGCGAATTGGCTGGTTTTGTAATCGATTCCATATGATGGAGTTATGCCGTTTTACGAAACTAGTCATTTCTGGGAACATCGATTGGAAAGGGTTATATTTTAGATTTTATTACAAAGTCGTGGTATAAATATAGTTCCTTATTTTAGTACGTTAGAAACCATTAATCTAAACAAATCCATTGGGATTCAACCTTTTATAGACTCATCATATATTAGGAATTATATCCATTTTCGTAAGTAGTTAAAATTCAGAAAACTTTCTGGTTTGTGTTGTTGAGAGTAAAATGTCACTTCCTATTGATTGGAAACTAATTAAATGATGGGCTAACCTTCTAGGAAATAGAAACTCAAAGGTATTTCTAGAGGTGAAAAGCCCCCTCGTATTCATTGCTTTACAAATTTAGGAGTTTAGGTTATTTAAGTTGGAGTTAAAAAGTGAATCTGAATTTTTACGTCTTGAATTGAAATCTAAAACGTGTAGATACACATAGGTAAAATAAGAATTGAGGGATGAAACTTAGTAGGTGTTTTATTTCCTATAAGACCAGGTTGAACATAAAATTTGGAGTATAAATACTTTGGGTAAGTCATAATGTGATTATTTTTACGTATTGACTTCTTTTATTATACTAAGACGCGTCACGCCTTTTAGGTGGTGCTTAGGCGTACTTTTCTCTCATCCAAGATTCATTCTTCTGATCTCCTTGCGTCGTGGTGTGATTCCTTATCCCTCCCTTTTCTCTTTTAATGGTTTTCATAAATTGTTTTCGGGGTGAGAATACATGCTCGTTTTACTAAGAAAACTTATTGATTTCCACTACTTAAGCGTTACATGACTGTTTGTACTAAAATCTTTTACTTGCTTACTGTATGACTTCTAAAACATGTGTGATACATAGTTGTTTACTCATGAATTTTTAAAGCTTGATTTGCTTACTACATGATTTGATATCATTGATTATCTATTAACAAAACCATGAGTTTTGAACACACTACTTGTTTTAAAATGGACACAAGTGCTTGAAGGGTATGCCTGACCCGCTTATGGAATTATCTGCATGAGTTGCTATTGCCAAAGTCTCTAATTTCATGAATTGTTAATTGTCGTGAGGTGAACGCTAGTACATTTAATAGATCTATTGGGTTTGACAACTCCGTCTAAGGGTCTAAATCGAATCATTTTGAGCACCCTTTCAACGGACGATTTGTATTGAGAATTGTAGGTATGAGGAAATAATACCTAGTACTGGGGAAACTGTATTTGCATATGATATGCGTTATTGTCAAGGTTTCGGTGTCATGAGCTCAATGCAGTAATGCTGAATTATACTTTGAAATATTGTCGATGGCTGATCTTAAACCTTGTGGTCCACTACTGAATATTACTTGATTTATTGAATCTCTACTTGGATTATTAGTTATAATACTTGAATATTGATAACGCTGCTTTTCTTACTGAATTATTACTTGAACTATTCAATAATGCTTTTAAACTTAACTTATGAATTCACCAACATTATTGTTGACATTTTTGCATGAATTTTCTCAGGTTATTATTTTGCTAGCTGAGCATTGGGAGCATTTAGATGCGCGGATATTAAAACTTTAAAGGCTTGGTTTTTCTTCACATTCATGGAGGGGTGAAGCTCACATTTGTAAAGTGTGAAAGTGTGTGTGTTTTCTCTCAAGCACGCACATCTTCCCATCTCTTCTCTTTTCTCTCTTTTTCTCTCTAATAATATGGATACTTTTCTTTTCCATTTTACCAAGCCTCCGGATCTTGTGTTATAGGGTGAATCGTGTTAACAACAATTACCTTTCTGTTCTCCTAAAATCAACATGCAATTATCTTTCTTAAATTTTAATTTTTGAAGATCCTATTGATTTGGTTTGTGAAAGAGGCTTCTAGGGTTTGATTGTAGTTGTTATTGCAAGACTTTCTTAAAAGAAAAGTTAGGGTTTGATCTTTTGAGGTAGTTTGGGTTTCGGCTAAACAAGAAAAGAAAGGAAGAGAAATATTTTGATCTCTTTGTTAAATTCTATGGTGTTAGTAAGTGGTTTTCAAAACCCTTTTGTGTTAATTTAATTTTTTATTAATGCATGTGTTTGATTTCTAGTTTTTATGAGCATGCATGGTTTGATTTTGATTTGATTATAATCATGAAGTTTGATGATTATAGAATATGTTTATAAGGTATGTACTGGCATTTCATGTGGGTAAATGATGATTAGAATGAGTTTTGAAGGAATTTAGAAGTGATTTGTAAGGGCAGTTCTAGATCAGTAGGTAAACGTAGGTTTTGCTAAAAAAAATTGGCCTATAGCCTATCATTGAATTACATGGTTGGATAGTTATAGTTCTAAGGTTCATGTGGTGAATTGGATGGTTTATCAAGGCGAATTAGATGGTTTATCAACTCTTCCAGATGAGGGAGTTATGGCCAAATTGCTAAAACTACTCAAAAACCGAGTCTCAGACTTCTTTTGGTGAAAAGTCCAAAAATTTGTACTATAACATATAAATATACATAACTGTAGGTGATAGGTAAACATTTAACTTAAACATGAGCGGTGGTTTTAGCCCTTACGGATAAACGGTTTGGGAACTACGCAAAATTGGTGTTTGGTAGGAAAACTTGGGACTGCTACAGACCAGCAGTATAAATGGGTTATTTGCAGCAAACTTTTCACCTGAGAAGTCTGAATTATTTGATGGGATTGTATAAATAGGTTCAAGGTATATGTGTCGAGTTGGCTAGAGCCATATCTCCTCCGAATGAGTGAGATATGGCCGTTTTTTAGAAACTAGTCAATTCTGGAACATCGATTGAAAAAGGGTTATAATACCAGATTTTTGCAATAAAATGTTGGGTTTAAAAACATTGTTCAGTATTAGACATCTTAGGATAACTTCTCCAATTGGATTCACTTCAATAGCTATCACGGTTTAGGATTTATAGCCGTTTCCGTAAGTAGTTAAAATTCAGAAAACTTCTGGTAGGGTAGTCTGGTACTAAATTGTTAATTCCCATTGATTGGTAACTAAATAGATGATGAGGCCTAACATTCTGGAAACTAGACTCAAAGGTATTTCCATGGGAGAAAACCTCGTATTCATAGCCTTTACGGATTAGGAGATATGAATCCATTAAGTCAGGTTAAATCCAGAATCTGGATTTTTACAGCTTTTCTTGAAAGATAAAAAGTATAGAAACACATTATTAAAACAAGAGTTAATAAGCGAAACTTAGTAGGTGTTTAATTAGATATAAACAGGTTGTATACCAATTGAGGGATGAAAATACTTTGGGTAAGTCATAATGCAATGCCGTGCATATCTTGAAGACATATCTTGTGATCATGTGATTATTTTTGCGTATTGACTTCTTTTATTATACTAAGACGCGTCACGCCTTTTAGGTGGTGCTTATGCATAATTTTCTCTCATCCTAAGATTCATCTACTTCTGATCTCTTTTCTCTAGCGGTGAGTTCATAGCCCTATCTTTTCTCTTTTAATGCTTTTCATAACTATTTTCGGGGTGAGAATACATGCTCGTTTTACTAATAAGCTTATTGATTCCTACTACATGAGCGTTACATGAATGTTTTTTACTTGCTTACCACATGATTTCTAATTCATGGTTGTTTAATACTAAATTTATTAAAGCTTGATTTTCTTATTACATGATTTGAGACCATTGATTGTCTGTTTACAAAACCGTGAGTTTTGAACATATTACTTGTTTTAAATAAAACACAAGTGCTTGAAGGGTATGCCTAACCCGCTTATGAAATTATCTAGATGAGTCGCTATTGCCAAAGTCCCTAATTTCATGAACCGTTAGTCACCTTGTAGGGGTGAATGCTAGTACAATTAATAGATCTATTGGGTTTGACAACCCTGTCCGTGGGTATGAATCAAATTCTTTTGAGCACCCCACCTATCAACGGACAATTCGTATTGAGAATCCTAGGTATAAGGCAATAATACCTACTTCAGGGGCAAACAAGAATGCATATGAGATGCATTACCATCAAGGTTTCGGTATCATGAGCTCAATGCGGTCATTCTGAATGATACTATGAAATACTGTCGCTGGCTGATCTTAAACCTTGTGGTCCACTACTAATCATTTCTTGATTTATTGAATCACTACTTGGATTTTAGAAATAATACTTTGAAACGTTGTAACGCTACTTTTCTTACTGATATATTACTTGAACTATTTTAATACTGCTTTTACTTAAACCTATGAATTCACCAACATTATTGTTGATGTTTTGCATGTATTTTCTCAGGTTAATATTTTGCTAGCTGAGCATTGGGCGCATTTGGATGTGCGGATATCAAAACATTAAGGACTCGGTTTTCTTCACATTCGATAACCATTTATCTTTAATTATACAATTAAGTCATGTTTGAACGCTTGTAATTCTTGTTAAAAGGAAATTATTGGGACCTATGTAACTATGATATTTTATTAAATTGATTGTGACATTTTTTTATTAAACGTCTCTTTTGAGGTCGTTTTTTGTAACTTGTGTGTATGAACTATGAAGTAGCACCCCAAGTGGTATTCCGTTGTGTTGTGATTTTGGGGGTGTTACAGATTGTTATCAGAGCACTGGTTATAGAGAACTAGGTCGTTTTCAAAACATAAACTATAATCGTTTTTCAAAAAATTTAAGAGTCTTTCACCATTGTCTGATATCCGCGCGCGCTTGCTCCCAGGTAACTTATATGCTCTCTTTTGCATCCCTATTGCTATTACATTAATAGTTAGTATATAATACTTGGTTATGATTTCACCCTCCAACATCTATCTTATTATGTCATATTATTTGCTTTATATCGGCCGGCTATATATACGCTGACCACTCCGAGTATCGCGTACTTCCCGTTTTCTTATTTTCTCCCTCGAACATCAATACTAGTATTATATAAGGATACTTGTACATATATGAGCTACTTTCTTCTCAAATTCTTGCGCTTATCTTTAGGATCACCGCCATCTATATATATAAGAGTAATTCATATAAGTGTTGACTATTTACGGTTACTTTCGTCTATTTTTGGAAATTTCGAGTAAAGTTAGTGTGAAGTCAAATAAATTTTTAGCTTGAGGTCTGTAACCATAGTACTTTGTTGGGTAAGTCAACATACAAGGTGTATGTGGGGATTTGGATGGAGCCGTAACTCCTCCGGATGAGTTAGTTACGCCCAAATTAGAGAAACTAGTCCAAATGGGTGACCAACAGAAAGTTGGTGTTTTAATGGGGAAAATTTGGCTTAAATCCTACTGGTTATATACATGAATGAATAGGTTAATATCTCAGGTCCTAGTGGCGAGTTAGATGGAATGCCAACTCTTTCGGATGGTCGAGATACGACCAAAACCGTCGAAACAAACTTAGTATGTACCCAAAAATAACTAGACAGATTGTTTGACTTGTAACGAATAATTTTTGAACTAAAGACTACTGGGTTTTTACATGGGTGAAGGTTAAAACATATGAGGACCATGTGGTTCTTTGGATAGAGCCTTAATCATTCCGGATAAATAAGTTACAACAAAAATGGCAAAACTAACTAGAAATTATACCCAGATTTCCAAATGAATTTATGTCCAGATGTTTTCATATTAAGTACCTCATTTTTCAAGCAAAACCTGTAGGAATTAAATAAACTTAGACATGGGCTTTTGTTTCGGGTCAAACGGAGTTATAAAATGAGAATTATGCTAAAAATGGTGGAGCAAGAAAACATTTTAAATAATCAGATTTGGCACATGAGGGTAAAATGATAATTCCACTTAGGATCTGAAAATTTTGAATTAAATCTCTTGTAATCTTAATAAACTAGAGTCTAATGGCTTGTCTGAGGAGAAAACCTCATGTTTATACCTATTACGGATTTTGAGATAAAGGTCCATTAAGTCGAGCGAGGGCAGAATTGGTATGTGGTATTAATTACTGCATATGTGTATAGCACTATGGTACGTATTAATAAGTTCTTTTACTTCAATATTTTATGAGCAATGCGGTGATCTCCGAAGCATTTACGCTACTTTATTTTCGTTTGAGGATATTGACATTCGGTGTATTTTGTCAATTCTGCTAGTTATTTTATCATTCGACCTCGAGTTTGATCACTCTTCTTATGCTTTTGAATCGCATATGTTGTTTTCATAATCCATCATTCTGAAATCTTCCAGCTGATGGGAGCACGACTTTATCTTGTTATCTCGGATCGTGCCGTCCTTTGGCACATACCTTTGGAATGTGATTGACTAATGTCTCATTATTCTCCTCGTTACTTCTTATGATTTTGAAAAATCATTCCGTCAAAGAGACATCCCTTACTTAATATAGCTTTTGGGTCTTGTTTTGATATTGTGTTTTGTGTTGGCCATACTTAAGTAGGATGATTTATAATCATCTTATTGAAATGAATTAGGACGCTTCTTCATTTGAATAAGGAAATTAAAAACTGTTGAACCATAAGTTCATAATTCATCACTTACATAGATTTGGACGCCTCTTTATGTACGTGACGAATTGTGAATGAGTGGGCTTATGTGCATCCGACATAGTGTGCGTTCGTCCGTACGAATCATTCTTTGGGCTATGAACTCCTTTCGACTCGTAAATTGTTATATGGATTTTTCCAAAGGAGTATCACCCGCCGTAAACTTGATAAGCTAATAGTAATGAACCACATACCGCTTCCAAGAATTGACGACTTGTTAAATTCTTCGTTTCCAATGGATTTTCTTCAAGTCATGTATTTTATCCTTCCTTTTTAAGGATTCTCACAACATTCAATCCGTTCGCTCATGTTCATTGCATATATCATGAGCTCAATGCGGTAATGCTGAATGATACTATGAAATACTGTCGCTGGCTGATCTTAAACCTTGTGGTCTACTACTAAACATTTCTTGATTTATTGAATCACTACTTGGATTTCAGAAATAATACTTTGAGACGTTGTAACGCTACTTTTCTTACTAAAATATTACTTGAACTATTTCAATACTGCTTTTACTTAAACCTATGAATTCACCAACATTATTGTTGACGTTTTACATGTATTTTCTCAGGTTATTATTTTGCTACCTGAGCATTGGGAGCATTTGGATGCGCGGATATCAAAACATTAAGGACTCGCTTTTCTTCACATTCGCTAACCATTTATCTTTAATTATACAATTGATTCATGTTTGAACGCTTGTAACTCTTGTTAAAAGGAAATTATTGGGACCTATGTAACTCTGATATTTTAATAAATCGATTGTGACATTTTTTTATGGGCAAATCGCATAAAAAGGTACCCATTTTAGGTTCAATGTCAATTAAAGATACTCATCTTATTTTTTCTCAATTTAAGGTATCGATCTTTGTTTTGGTTGCAATGCTAGACAATTAACATGTTTTTTGGTTACATTTCTAACAATCGTTATTTTATTATTGCATCGTTAGTTCTTTATATGATTTT
>BQNB010197225.1:0-11229 GCA_026074375.1 Tanacetum coccineum | reverse complement strand
TCTAATTTAATAGATGGATAATTACATTGATGAAAATTACGGGTTGTTATAGTCTCCCTTCCTTAAAAGAAATCTTGTCTCGAGATTTAGTTGGATACAGGAGTGGTGTTTGAGAATAGCTGGGGATACTTAACACGGATTTGATCTTCACATTCCCATGTAAATTATGACCCTCTTTTAGAGTTCCATCTTAATCTGACTATTGGGATGCGACTTTGTCTTAGTTGCTTGATTTCTCGATCCATGATTTCTATAGGTTCTTCCATAAAGTTGAGCTTATCATCAAGTTGAAGTTATTTCATTAGAATGGAAAGGGATTCGTTAGATAGGCATTTCTTTAGATTAGAAATGTGGAAAGTATTGTGGACATTACTGAGATCTTCAAAAAGATCTAGTTTGTATGCCACTGGGCCAATTTGTTCAAGGATTTTGAATGGTCCAATGTACCGAGGGTTAAGTTTTCCTCACTTTCCAAAATGAATGACACCTTTTCGAGGTGATACTTTCAACATAACACGATCTCCAACTTGAAATTCTAAAGGCTTCCGTCTTATATTGGCATAACTTCTCTGCCGGTCTCTTGCAGCTTGCAAGTGTTGTCGAATTTGCACTATCTTCTTTGTGGTTTCATGAATTATTTCTGGTCTTGTAAGTTGAACATCTCCAACTTCGGCCCAGCAAATAGGCGATCTGCACTTTTGACCATAAAGTGCCTCAAATGGTGCTACCTTAATACTGGCAAGGTAACTGTTTTTGTAAGAAAATTCTACCAATGGTAAGTGTTTCTCCCATCCATTTCCAAAATCTATAACATAGGCTCGAAACATATCTTCGAGTGTTTGGATGGTTCTTTCACTTTTTCCATCGGTTTCAGGATGATATGTCGTACTCATGTCTAATTGAGTACCCAAAGCACTTTGTAATGATTGCCAGAATCTAGATGTGAAATGACTGTCATGATCTGAGATGATGGATATTGACACTCTATGTCGGAAGACTATTTCTTTGATGTACAACCTTGAAAGGGTTTCCATACTATCTGTCTCTCGGATAGGGATGAAATGTGCGGATTTGGTAAGGCGATCGACAATGACCCATATTGTGTCATGTCCGTTTGATGTTCTGTGCAGTTTCTTAATGAAGTCCATCTTTATTCTCTCCCACTTCCATATAGGAATCTCTGGTTGTACCAATAAGCCGGATGGCTTCTGACATTCAGCTTTAACTCTAGAACATGTCAAACACTTGCCAACATATTCAGCTATGATTGCCTTCATGTTAGGCCACCAATAGAGTTTCTTTAGATCCTGATATATCTTGTCAGAACCTGGGTGAATGGAATACTTTGATTTATGAGATTCATGCATGATTAAGTCCCTCAAATTACCAAAGAGTGGTAACCAACTTCGATTCTTGATACAATGAGTTCCATCAGGACGTATTTTAAATGATTTGTCCATTCCTCGTAGGTTTTCGGCTTTAATGTAATTTTCTTTGAGTGCTTCATTTTGGGCTTGGAGGATTTGTGACGGTAATTTTAGATGAATGGTCATGACTAATGATGTAATACCTAAAAATCTCAATAAGTGTAAAATTACCAAAATACCCCTAACGCAATAAAATCCATAAAAGCTTAAATAAACTCCATCTAAATGTTAGAAATTATAAAAATGCAACATGTGACAATTATGAAATTTTTGTAAGATTAAAATATCTTATATTATTCAAGAAAAATAATTATTAATTATATTTATGTATTTTAGCCAAAATTATATATATTTAAGTAAGTATACATTAAAAATAAATCATTTAAATTAAGGATAATATCCAAATAATTTTAGTAAAAATTAAAAATCTGAATTTGTGTTTGAAACTCCCTAAGACTCGGCCTAATTATTTCTATATAATTATCTTTATCATTTTCATTTTGAAAACCCTAAAACTAAAACATTCGGCACAAACAAAATTAAAAGAGGAAACACAAGAATTTTTACTGAGCTAGCATGAATTTTCTAAGGTGTTTTGAAGGTCAAGGATCATGGGAAAAATATTGTAAAGATTTTTTAAGGCATGGTTCGATCGTGGGAATTTATTTGGTTCGAAAAACAAATTCGTGTATCAATAATTCGAAAAATCACCAAGGATCATCAAGGGTATTTTTGTATCTCATTTTTCATCATTATAATTCATAAAATACATAGGAAAAATATTCATGCATGTTATATTGATTGTATTAATTAAAACAAATTAGAAACCCTAATTTCGAATTAATTATGAAATCGGCAAAATAATTATTGTACACTTGATTTTATATTTTTATAAGGTTTTATATATCATATGTAACTCAGATAAATTGTTGTAAAAATTTAGGGGAGGTTCGAATATTATTTGGGGATTTAACTTTGTTTGCCGATTTCGAATAAAGGGAAAAAAAGAAAGAAAAGTGTTAAAATAAATTAGGGTTAGAGTTTTACTAATTTTTCCAGGTGAAATTAATGCTAATGATTGGGTAATAATTGTGTTGGTGATTGGGAAAAATCAAATTAGGGTTTTATGGATTTAATTAGTTAGCCGAATGGATTTTTAAAGTATAAGGGGGTGAATTGTAATTTCTGAAACTATGAGGCCTATTTTAAACATGTTATTATACTTATTATATTCTGTATAAAATAAGTTGGGGGGTATAAAATGTCATATTGATATTATTTTAGATTAAAATGGTTATTTACATATAATAAGTAATTATAAATTAATTAATTAAAATAAAGGGACTAAAATTGTAAATTCTAAAAAGTGGAAGGTTTGATTAGTATTTAATGTATAAAGTATGAATTTGTCATATTTGAATCTATAAGGACTTGTTTTGTAATTATGGATAATTAAAGATATTGTTTAAATAATTAATAAACAAAAAGGGCTAAATATGTAAATTGTGTAAATTAAGGGTTTGACTTGTAAATACAGAAAATGGAAGGTATAATCTGAATAAAATGTGAAACATTGATATTTACACTTTTAACCTTGAAAATTATTGATTTTGTGTATTAAACCCTAAAAATGGAAAGTTACTAAAAATGGAAAGTTACTAAAAATGGAAAGTTACTAAAAATGGAAACTTACTAATTATGGAAAGTTACTAAAAATGGAAAGTATAACTTAAATGAATGGTTTGTAATTTGAATTTATCATTTCTTTTGTTTCGTTCAAGATGAGTGAATTTTGATTTCACTGGGTGTTTTTCTTTGGTTTTTGCTTTGCTTCGGAATAAGGTACAGATATTCTGACCTTATCGTTAAGGTTTCTCATGACATATTCCTCTCTATCTTTGATTACTTATGTGATTTGCTTCATTTGCTCTGAGCCTTTTATCTTGGTTCTCTTATATGATCTGTTATTATGTTCTATTTGAACCCTGCTATGCTACCTTTGATATTTGAACCTTTGGCATTGAACCTTTGCTATGATCCCTTTGAAATGAACTTTGATATGACTTTGCTTTGAACCCTTCAGTTTGAGACCCGAGCCACTATTTGTTTCCTAGCCATGAAGGTAACATGGCCGTGTCATTGATGCACCTTTGGCATGACTCATGTGTGAGTGAGTGATTTCTCACGCCGTCCCCCATTTGATATTATATGCGCATTATGAAGATTATTATTTGTTTAAGGGGCGTATGGATGCATCCTAGATTTGTTTTGTATTCGATGGATTATGACATTATGATATATGTATATTTGGTGACTGATGTTTGGGTGCATTCCACGTCTTTCACAATTTTGGAGCTCATGACTCCATGGTTACTATGATATGATTTGTTTGGGCTTGGTAATTGGACTTGATTTGATTTTCTGATCAGCTTACTTACCTATGAATTACTTCTGATTTATCTTACTTATATTTGTATTTCCTTTGATCATGTCTTGTGATATCCTTAGCACCTTATATCGTATCCTTTGATTTTCCGTTATCTTTTGCGTTCGATTATATATATCTGTTCACTGGGCTTTGTAAGCTCAGCCGCACTTTCTTTTCCTGCGGCAGGTATCTAAGCTAGGAGTGGGGTTGCTTTCGAGATATGAGTGCTGAGTGAGACTTGTCCTAGAGATCTTAGTTTTGATATATGATTTGTTACTTTTCGAGACATTCATTATTTTGGTTATTTCGTTTGGATATGTCTATCCTTTGAGAACTTATGTACCTTATTGTCATGTTGACTTATTTTCCTTTGGTTATTTATTGGAGACTTCCGCTGTTTATGCTTGTGTTATGATTATGTATGCCTTTGATGTCACACCATATTTGTAATACTTCTACCCTTTTGTGTCGGGGCGTTACAATGTTGCTACTAAATTGATCCCAAGCAGTTTTCTTAGCACTCAAACAATGAAGGATGGTATGGATCAAAAACCTCCACTGAGGGGAAAAGTGTCCCTTTTGAAAAGTTAATCTGTCAGAATTGGACACATACCCCATAAGAGCAAGTTGCTCAAAATTTTAGTATTAGGTGAAGTACTAATACCATCATAATCTTCTAACTTAAGATGCCTCCTTATAGATGCTTCAGTAACAGTCTTAACTCTCCCATCAATGGTAGCAGTTATTTCCATCTCTCCATTCTTAGATGTGCTTGCAGAAGCAGTTTGCCAAAACTGATGGATGAGTGAAACATAGATGGTTGGATTTTTAGTGAGAGCATACTTAATGTGAGTAGAATTGAGAAAATCCACTATCTGATGAAATCCTGCACTTCCCTCTGGTTTCTTTAAGAAGGCGACCATATTATGTTTGTCACAGAAGTCCAAATTCGCCATTCGATTGAGAAAAGTTTGAGTAGGGTTCTGGGTTATGATCGTGGATGAGAGTATGTGTGTTTGATAAAGGTAATTGAGATAATAGAGAGTACTTAAGGTTTTTGATTGGACCGACTGAATAAAATTGAGTATTTATCTTGAAGAAATCTTGATATATAAAGAAAGTTCAAGATTTATCCAAATCAAGGAAACCTATAAGCAAAGTAGTTGGCGGAAATATCTCAACGGCTATTTTAATTAATGAAATTCTGTTATGCCTCAAACAGTACTAACGGTCAACCAACAGTACTAAGTTTAGCCTAACAGTACTAACTTTAAGCCCAGCCGTATTAACTTTACCCAGCAGTATTAAGATATGCCTGGCAGTACTAACTTAATACTGGTATTAAGTTTATGCCTGGCAGTATCAACTCCAATTCTGTTCCAACAAGCATTTCCATCATAAATTTAGATTCTCACAAGCTCTCTTTCTGTTTTTCAGCTCACTATATCTCTCATTTCTTTTGCTCACTTAATCACTTTGTCTGTTTTTACTTTCTCTCAATTCTTTTAAGCTCACCAATTCAGACAGTTTTGTACAATGTTCCATTAATTCCATTAGTTTCATGTTGTCCTATCCACTTCCAAGTGTGTAAACTCTTGAGAGAGGTGGGTCATTGGACTATTTAGATGTAGTCTCAAACCTAGTTTGAGCATCTACACCCCCAATATGGTATCTTGGCACCTGGGACCACTACTTGAACCAGTTCCCTAAGGACTTGGCTCATTAAGTGTTTTTATAGATTGGGTCCTATTGATGTTACCACTGTCCTGCTCTGCTTCTAACTAGAAGTAGTATAGGCAGCCCTTTCCATTCTGTCACCTAACTCCTTATGGACAGCCTCATCACCAACCTTTTTAGGGGGACCACCAGACTGAGGTATCTTAGTGTCCCGACCTCTTTTGGCTTGCCTAGGTGTTTGACTCTTCACACACTTCTGTTTGATGTTACATGTCCTTCCATCCATTCTTGACTGCATATTGACATAATTAGCCTCCCCTCAATCAATACTTCAGAGGTGAAGCATTCAATACCATGTACTTAATATGCTTAGCCTGCAAATGTTAGTCCAAAACCAAGAATACACAATCCAAAGTATTTTCTTGTTTAACAATGTTAATTATGACTAACAGTTTGAACTAGCAGTCTTAAGTATAACTAGCAGTACTAATTATACTTAGCAGTACTAACTTTTGCCTAGCAGCATTAACCTTACAACTACCAGTTTTATTTCCAAATTTATCTCTAATACTATCTCCAAACCATATTAATCATTAGTCTAACAAACACATCTTCAGAGATTAAGTAATCCAATGCTAGCAATCAGAAAGTTAAACCTGCTAACATCAAATGCCTTTGTGAGAAGATCTGCAACATTGTGATCTGTATGTATCTTAATCACTTGAATGAGCCTCTTCTCATAAGAATCTCTGATGAAATGGTGCCTTATTTCAATGTGCTTGGTTTTAGAATGAAACACTTGTGACATCCATGATTTAATCAGGTTGGTGATACCTTTAGAAATGACTAAGAGTTTATTTTGTGTGATTTTTCTTGTGTGCTATGTGTTATATGTATGTGCTTAGTGGTTTGAATAGGTGCATGATATCATTTTGAGGTGTATGATCATCTCATTTTGAGTGCGTTTGTGTTTGGTGATGAGTATTCCATTTGTTCACGTGTAGTGATAATGGAAAGGAATGGCGTATTGCATTGCAATGCTATGTCAATAGTTGGATGATTTTGTGTTAAGCGTTATGGGAAATGTATCATGTTGGAAATAAGTGAAGTGAGTGAAATTTTGGGTATTTATAATGGACTTTCTAAAAATAGAAAGTGAAATGGTGAAATAAAAGTTATTTTTAGAAAGTAGTTTTTGAGTAAAATGGTTTAACAATTACATAGGTTTTTGTAAAAACTTAAGGTATTGAAGGTAAATATGTAATTAATGATTTAATAAATAAAATAAATAATAAATATATATATGATATATAGTAATCGGCATTTATAAAGGAAAAAGGGGGAAAAAGGATTTTTTTTATAAAATATCATATCTTTATAAGTTTGAGTGACTAGGAATTAGATTAAGCTAAATTAACCCCAAAGAAATCACAAACCTAGCTAATTAACTCCTAAACCCTTTTCAGCCGAATTATTGCAGCCAATAAACCCTTGGTGTCGACTTAAAACCCTAAGAACAAGGAACCAAGAGTTTTGATCAAGGATTGTTGTTTAGGTGTTAGCATTCAAGGTAAGGATGTTCATCCTAGCTAGTTTATGATATTCATGTAACATAATTTATATGAGTTCCAGGGTTTACTAAAATACAAATATTATTGTGTTTGAAATGATCCTAGAAATGATTAGGATAATTAGATGCGTGTTCATGCATGAGGTATGATTAGGGTTGCGTTAATTTATTAATTAGGGTGAACAGAATTTAGGGCTGTGTTCACGAGTGAATATCTCCATGATGGTAATATATTTTTGATTGTTTTTAGACTCTAAACAATATCTCATTGAATGTACTTTCCAAAAAGTCTGGCCTCGAATGATTTTGAGTTCGGGAAGTTGGTCAATTTGTCTAAACAAGAAAAGTTGTCAAAACAATAAATACGGGTCAGATTTAGGTCATGTTTAGGAGGGTAAAATCCATACTTAAAAGTGGAATTAAGCTTAGCCCTTCTAAAGTAGTTAAGTTCCATATGTCTATTGATAATCCTGTGAAAATTAGCCTCTGAAAGTATGTCTAAGTATGGTAGTTAGAGTGATACATTTTGGTGTGCAATAAGATATGAATTAGGACAGTTTTGAAGTTTGATTTTATTTGAGGTAGTTACACATATAAGTAATACTTAGGAATCACAAGGTAGTTAATATACTCATAAATGAAACGAGGTTCTTTTTGGTATAAAGTATAAGGTCAAAAAGTAGGGGTTTGAGTCACGTAAAGAGACATCTAAAATACTGCAATTTATAATTTATCTATAATTAGCTATGTGTAAAGTGTTAATGAGATTGGTTAAGGTTTGTGCTGGTGTCAGGTGGACCCCCGAATGGTTAAGTAAACCCTTAGACATCCATCATATGTGTGTTACATGGACTAGAGCTTTTAGCTTGGTCGCGTGTAACCGTGTTTATTTATTTGTATATTTGCGTGTTGAGATTTAGAAGCTGTATTTGAGCATTCAGGTGAGTTTCATAGCCCCTCTTTTCTTATATTTTATTAGGGTGGAAATGATGCAAGTATTTTGGAAATGTTTTTAAGTTGCTATGATTATGTGATTTATTTAGTGCATGGCCATTTAAGTGGTTATTATATGTTATGTGCTACACGTGGTGAAGTTTCTATGTGTTCCAATTGGAGGGTAGCAATGCTACCCATTATATTTATGTGTGTTCCAATTAGAGAGTAGTGCTTCTACCCATTTTTGCGTGTTCCGATTGGAGGGTAACGGGGTTACCCATGACTATATGATATGGATCGTGGGCACGTTCCGTCCCAATTGTGGTTGTTTGGTATGATTGCATGTTAGCTTAGCTAGCTTAATTTTCCTGCCATGTTTTATTAATCACGGTAAATTATTTTAAAGTTAGATTGTGTGTCGTAAACCTATGACTCTCACCAACCGTTGTGTTGACATTTTAAGCATCATTTTTAGGTGAGCATCATGAAGATGTTAAGACTAAGAGAAATGGCTAGAGAGACCATAGGCTGCATGTGGAGTTAAACCTCCTAGTTTGTGTTTTGCATTGATTAGATTATTGAATATTTTGGTTTGAATTGTTTAGATGGATTTTGAAGTTTTGAAATGTCTTGATATTGGTGAGAACCCCCTTTTTTTCAATATAAGACACATTTGGTTTTATTGTGTTGTTTTGGGTATTTTCATGACACTTTGTGTCTATGCTTTGTTCTTTTAATGCATTTTAGTTCCTCTATATAGATGCCATTATGTTGTGATGATATCCATTCTCGTTATGCCTCGTGTTTCCGTCTTAGCGGGGTGTGACAACACTAGATTCTTCACAATACAAATGGTGCTTTCATTATCAATGTAAATCTTGGTGTTCATGAAATTGAACCTATAATCAAGCATCTGATTTTGGATCCACAACACCTGTCCACAACAATTTGCAACAACAACATACTCTGCTTTAGTAGTGGAGTTGGCAACTATAGTTTGCTTTTTACATTGCCATGAAATCAACCTTTTGCCAAGAAATTGGCAACCTCCTGTTGTGGATTTCATGTTAAGGCTAGCTCTAGCATAATCACTATCAAAAAAGCTTCCAAGTCAAATGGTGAATCCTAAGAACCAAATGCCCAATTTAGATTGACCTTTCAAGTATCTAAAGATCCTCTTCACAACATGAAGATGTGAGACTTTAGGAGTAACTTGGAACCTAACACAAGCACAAACAACAAACATTATGTCAGGCCTAGAAGCTATCAAGTACATCAATGATCCAATCATTGATTTGTATAAATGAACATCTACATCCTTAGCTTCTTCATCCTTGAGTAATGCCTTGTTAGTCTCAATTAGAGTGCTTGCTGTCTTCATTGTAACAAAATCAAACTTCTTCAATATATCAGCAACATACTTATCTTGGCTGATGAAGATTCCATCATCTTTCTGCTTTACTTGCAACCCTAAGAAGAAGGTGAGCTCCCCCATAGAACTCATTTGGAATCTCTTGTGCATCATCTGCTCAAACTCAACACATAAGGACTTCTTTGTAGATCCAAAGATTGAGAGTCATCAACATACACCTGCACTAACAAGATATTACCTTTGTCTTTCTTAATGAATAGAGTCTTATCTAAAGTGCCTCTCCTAAATCTATTTTCTAATAAGTAGATAGACAAGGTCTTATACCAGGCTCTAGGAGCTTGATGTAGACCATATAAAGCTTTTTCTACCTTATAAACTTTGTCAGAGAACTATGGATCTTCAAAACTAGGAGGTTGGCACACATACACCTCCTCTTTAATAGTACCATATAAAAAGGCACTCTTCACATCCATTTGGTACACAATAAACCCCATAAATGATGCATAGGCAAAAAATAACCTGATTGCTTCTATCCTAGCAATAGGAGCAAAAACCTCATCATAATCAATTCCTTCTTCTTGGGTGTAACCTTGTGCAACCAGTCTTGCCTTGTTTCTAACTACAATTCCTCTCTTATCTTTCTTGTTTCTAAAGACTCGTTTGGTTCCAATGGCCCGCTTACCATTAGGTAGATCTACTAATGTCCAAACCTTCTGCAATCTAAACTATAGCAACTCCTCTTGCATTGCCTCTACCCAACTTGGATCTACCAAAGCTTGAATCACCTTCTTAGGTTCTTTTTGAGAGAGAAAATAGGCAAATAAGTAGTTTTGATAATCTTTATGGTTGGTTCTTCTCTGCTTGTTAATGTAACTGACCATAGCATGTTCTTCAGAAATCTTGGTCATCCTCTTTGTTTGAGTAGCTGAATTTATGTCTCCAATGATTTGGTCTTTAGGATGATCCTTGTGAATTCTGGTTGTGGAAATAGGACTGACATTCATGGTTATTTCCAAGTTGTTGAGGTCAGCCTCTACACCCACATCTTCATCATCATATGAACCACTTAAGATACCAGTATTTTTAAGATCAGTAGTATCCTCCAAATCAGGCATAAGAGGATTAGTTGGAAGATCATCAGCATTATCAAAACTTTGCCCAACAGCACTAACAGATGGACTAACAGTAGAAACTCTGTTAGTGCTGTTAGCATAACCTTCATTTGTTGAACAAGTAATTTATCCAATTCAGCTCTTAAATCCTGCACATTCTAGTCATCTTCTTTATTTGAAGCTCCTCCTTCCTTCTCTTGGCCATTTCTTTCACCCTTATTTGCTGGTTCTTTAGTAGTCTTTTTACTAGCATCATCAGCAACTGCATCCTCTAAGCTCCGTGGACTATCAGGAAGGAATGGTAGCATAATATATTGTTGAGTAGGTACTGCATCAACATTATCTTTGATACCTATATTCCTATTAGTCTGATTCCCTGCAGTAATTGGCTCATAATTCATAGAGTTTGTTAGTAAATCAATATCAAAGAGCCAATCTGGTCCACTCCCTGCAACATTGGGTTTGTTTTCAAGAAAGGTTATGTGCAGGTTCTCCTCTACTTTCCTAGTTCTAGTGTTAAATACCTTAAAAGCTCTGCTATTTATAGAGTATCCAACCAAGAACCCTTTATCAGCCTTCCCATCAAATTTGCCTAGGGGATCTAAGGTATTAAGAATGGCCACAGGACACCCAAAAGGTCTCATAAAGCTTATACCAGGTGGCCTACCATGTAATAGTTCATAAGGTGTCTTGTTGTGAGGCTTGGT
>BQNB010197224.1:0-11229 GCA_026074375.1 Tanacetum coccineum | reverse complement strand
GTTGAGCATATTGGTGATCGTAATTGGTGTGAGGAGGCATCTTCTTTCAACCAACATAAAAATGTAAAGATTATCAAATCTTACAAAGTAAACTCCAGATGAATCAATCAACTTCCAAATAGTCACCCTGTATCCTTGCAACATTCTCCATATATTACTTTTTATGTCTGGTTCAAACATAACTTTCAAATCTCCATACAACACTCTTTCAAATTCATTATCAGGCCTTTTATCACCATACTTTGCCTTTACTATCCTCCAAAGAGCTTCCAAGTCTTCTCTATCTATTCCTTGTAGCATCCTTATCATTGAAGAGTATCTCTTGGAACTTCCATCTGCTCTTATCAACTCATAATGTACTAACAACCCCTCTTTATGAAGCTTATAATCAATAATCACTGGTAATTTTGTAGCAAGCGATATAGCATCAATTGCTATATCTTCATCCTTTTTAATCACCAATAGCTTATTTAGCTTAACTTCATCAACTTCATCTGACTCTTTTCCTTCCTTTACTTTTTGTTTCTTTGAGGATTCTTTCTGCTGTTCTTTCCCTGCTCTTTTCCTTCCAAGCATCTTCTTTCTGCTACCTTTAGCTGTTTCCTCCCTACCTTCTTCCTTCTTTTCTTTGTTTTCATATACCTCAGAACCCATAGCTTCCTTGTTAAACAACTTTTGAATGTCATCAAAACTCTTTCCTTTTAGTTGTTTGTATGTATATCCACCCATGTGCTTAGGATAAGTAGACATTTGAGTTCTCTTGTGTGCCTTGGTAGGAGGTTTGTTTCTCTTTTCTTGTGCTCTAAGTGCAGCAAAATGCTTTTTTCTTTTCTCCATCAGTTCCATAAACAGTTTTGCTTTTTCCTCATCTGTTAATTCTTCTCTTTCCTTTGATTGGAGTCTCTCAGCCAGCATTCTATCAGCCTCCATCATAGCTTGTGTATTCTCCTATGACTCAATCAATGCTATGTTAGCTTCTTCTTCTTGTTTTCTTGCCAGCTTTTGCTCTTCTAATAATTCAGCATCCAACTTAGCTTGAATATCTCTTGCAATTTGTTCATCAAGAGCAATTTGATCTTTTCTCTTCAAAAGAACTTCAGGCCTAATCATAATACCTTTTCCTTTATCTTTAGAACTTGAAGGTTTTATCTCTTGTGGAACTCTGAACTCACTAGGCCCCTATACAACCACCCCTCTATCTTTGAGTCTTGTAGTTGTTGTTGTTGCAGCAGCAGTAGTAACAACTTTAGGCTTAGCTGCTTTAATCTGTATAAGTGTCTGAGCCAAAGTGATTTCCTCACTTGTTGTAGGAACAACACTATCATCAATACGAGCACTATCATCAATACCAGCAGTAGTAACTGCCTCACCAACAGTACTATCATCAAGCTTCTTACTCTGGTCATCTTTTCCATCAACTTTAGCTTCCACATGCATTACATCAACCTCCAAAACTTCATAATCAAATATTAAATAATCATCTTGTCTTTCTTGAGTTTCATCAACCAAAGAAACATCAACATCAGCATCAATATCTTCAATACTCCTCCCTTGTTTGGATGCATCTTCAGGAACACCCAAACTCTCTTGGTCTTCAGAGGACTCAACTCTCTAAGACATACCAACTTTCTTGAGTCTTTTCAAACTTGTAGGTCTTGACTTTTTCCTTTTGATGTACCTGCAGAGACATTAGAAACTGTACCTGCACTAACTGGTACATAGTTCATAGATTGGGTTAGAAAGTCAATATCAAACAGCCATTTTGGACCAGTCCCTTCTATCATAGGCTTATTCTCTAAAAACCCAATATGCAAGTTTTCTTCTACCCTTTTGGTTCTAGTATTGTATACCCTAAAAGCTTTACTACTCAAAGAGTATCCAACAAAGAAACCTTCATCACTTTTGCCATCAAACTTGCCTAAACTATCCAAAGTATTAAGAATAGTAACATGACAACCAAATGGTCTCATAAAACTTAGAGCTGGTTTAAAACCTCTAAAAAGTTCATAAGGTGTCTTGTTATGAGGCTTAACTACTAAAACCCTATTTTGTACATAACAAGCAGTAGAAACTGCTTCTGCCCAAAATGTGGTAGGTAACTTAGAGTCAGCTAACATTGTTCTAGCAGCCTCAATGAGTGTCCTATTCCTCCTCTCAGCAACACCATTTTGCTGAGGAGTCCTAGCTACACTATATTCTCTCTTAATACCTTTTTCTCTGCAAAAATCATCCATAACTTTGTTCTTAAACTCTGTTCCATTATCACTTCTGATTATTTTCACTTTCTTATCCACTAGGTTTTCTATTTCTTTGATAAAGCGCTTAAGGATCTCACTGGTTTCATCCTTAGTTGTTAAAAAGAAAACCCATGTAAATCTACTATAATCATCAGTGACTACTAAGCAATACTTCTTATGCATCAAGCTACTCACAAAGGTTGGACCAAACAAATCCATATGTAGCATAAACAAAGGCTTAGTAATAGGATTCAGAACTTTGGACTTACAAGAAGCTCTGTGTTGCTTCCCTTTAAGACAAGCAACACAGGTTTGGTCATTTTCAAAACGTTTTGTAGGCAATCCTCTTACTAGATTATCCTTGACTAGCTTATTTATGTTTTTAAAATTAATATGACCAAGTCTTCTGTGCCAAAGCATTGATTCATCTAATGTAGCCTTTGCAACAAGACAAGTCAAACTTTCTTTAGGAACAATGTTCTTCATATCAAAACTGTACATATTGTCCTTTCTAGGAATTTTAAGAAGTATCTGATTTTCATCAGGCAACTTAAAATTTGGAGACAAGACAAGACATTCAGTATCTGTAAAAAGGACATAGTTCTTTTTGTCACACATTTGTGAGACCTAAAAAGATTGAATTTTAACTCATTGATAAAGTATACATCTTCAAAATCAAGATTATTAGTCTTAAGAGTTCATTTACTAGAAATTTTACTACCATATGCACCTCCTCCAAATGCAACATAACCTCCATCAAACTACTTGAAATCAGAGAGATAAGCTATGTTACCAGTCATGTGCCTTGAGCATCCACTATCAACAAATCCTTTATCATCAAGTTGTGGCTTGCCCTGCACAAAAGAATAAGGAAATTAGATTCCTTTTGGGACCCAAGCCATTATTGACTTAGATCTGCCCCGCACATCAATGTAGTTATATATGTTCAAAGTGATTGATGCACTATTAGGTTTGATAGGTCTCCAAACCCAACATGCTGAAGGCTTAACAACATTGAACCCATTTGCCCTAGCAGCATTAACCGATGTTCTAATTGGCCTAGTAGTATTAACTACTTTGGGCCTAACTGTATTAATAGTTGTTCTGTATGACCTAGCAGTATTAACTATTCTAGGCCTAACAGTATTAACCTTATGATTAAAATGCCTGTTAGTTAATGCTGGATTCTTATAAAAGGGCCTTTGGACAGTAGATTGTGCTAATTTGTAAAAATGAGTCTTTGGTCTAGCACAATGCACTGTTGGTTTTGGGTGAGCAGTATAAACTGACTTAGCAGTACTAAGAGGTATTAGACCAGTTCTTAGCAAAACTACTCTTGGAGTCATATTTTTATGGGTTCTATGGTGTGAGGTCTTGGCATAATAGTCATTATCCACCCTTTTGTAATTGTTCTCACTTACCACCTTTTTCTTTTGATGGTAAGTACAATTTTTCTGCACATGATTAAAGCTCCCACAATTAAAACAAGCCTTGTTATACATCACAAATTTACTACCTAGTTGATTGGACTTCTGACCATTCCAATTTCTTTGATTCCTTCTAGGCCTTTGTGATCTATACATTTCTGCATACCTAACTGACTTTCTAACTGGTTTTTCTATTTTAGCAGCAATAGGAGTAACAATTTTCTTTTCAGGCTTAGTTATTGACTCATCTTGTTCCTTGTCATCTGACACCCAAGCCTCAATAATTGGAGCATCATTATTCTCCCTAACTTTCTTAGGTTCTACTTCACTAACTCTCTTACTAGTGTTACATCTACAACCTTTAACAAATCTACTTTTGACCTGTGATTCTAGTTCTTTCACCAAAGACTTATCAGAATTCTCCTTAGAATTATCTGATTCCTTAGCAATATTAGACTCTTTCTTACTATTCTCAGGACCATAGCCTTTGAATTCAGGTTCTTTGAATTCATCAAGACAGATCTAGTTTGTTAGGTCTATTGTAGATTAAAGGATGAGGTGGAGGAACTGCACAATATCCAAATTCACTATATCCCAACCTTTTTACTTTTGTTTGTTATCTGACTTCCTAACAAACTGAATCTAAAGTCTTTTGAGCCTTACCAAATTTCTCAATTTTAATCAATGTGCTTTCTTTTTCTTGCTTAACTTTTCTAAACTCTGTTGTTAAGCATATTAAATTTTCATTCTGTTTGACTCTATTACTCTTTTATGGCAAACAACTTCTTCACTAAAAAGAACCTCATTCTTCCTATACGTGACAAGTTGTGCCTCAACAGTATCTAGTCCTCTTTTATAAGTAATTGCCTTAAATTTAGTTTGATGTTGTTTAGCAAGCAAATCATCATATTGTTTCTTAAAAGTTTCATAGTTTTTCAGACAAGTTTTAGAGCAAGTTTTATCAGTGTATACCTCTGAGTCTGAAAATGCCATTAGAGCCATATTTGTCTGAACTAGTTCTTCTGCCATGTCACTCCAATCAAAACCTACACCATCAATAGCCAACATTGCCTTTGAAGTGTCTTCATTGTTTCCTTGCTTCCTGGTGTTGTCTTGATTTCTGAACTAACCTTCCTTACTTCTTGGTGCTCCCTGGCAAAGTGTCATAACTTATGACAGTTGTAACACTCCACCTTAGATTTATCATATCCAGCAATATCATTACCATTAATGAAAATCTTCTTGTCTGTCCTCTGATAGTATTTCTTTGCTCTCACATTTAGCAAAGAGAGCTGCCACTTCAAATCTATTGCTTCCAAATCATCTTCATGAATTTGCTCTAAGTCCTGATGTAGGACATTAGAACCATTCAGATTTTCAACCATGAAAGCATACATAGTATTATCACTGACACTTGCAGTGTAAACTTGTGGACTGGCAGTATTAACACTAGGGTTAGCAACACTAACTTGTGAAGAAGCAGTGTTAGCATTATTGGTCTGCTAGAGCTTGGTGCAGTCATGAAGGCCAAGTTTTGAACACCACTAGATGTACCAATAGTTTTCTTTACTTTTTGTTCAACAATTTTGAAATTGTTGTACAAATCATCTATACTCATAGTCTTAACCTAAGGCTTATTCATCCAAACAACTACATGAGTATTCCACTCATGTGGTAAGCTGTTTAAAAATTTTAAGTTTAAATCTTCTTGGGCAATGTTCACACCCAAGATTGCATGGCCTACTGACTATCTTCTGAAGCCTATTGAAAATAGAGTCAAGAGACTCTGCACTTGCTGCACTAAAATTCTTCATATGTAGCTTCAAAGAGAGTGTTTTGAGGTTTTCTTGGTTAGCTGCATTACCTCCAAAATCCTTGTTTCATGCAAACAAACATAGATTTATCTTCTGGATACTGACTGATTGGTTTAGCTGATGTTCATTTAGAAGTGCCATGAGTAACAAACCTCTAGCTTTGACATCATTCTTTTTATTTGTCTTTTCTTCTGCAGTTACAGGTGTAGACATCTTAGTAACTGTTATCCCGTTCTCTTCAGATGTTTGAGATACTGGGACCCATGAATCACCATTTTCTATCACTTCCCAGAGTGCATAGTCTTGGATCTGAAAGTACTGCTTAATCCTTATTGCCCACATCTCATATTCCCCCAATTTGAGTATGGGAAGCTTTGCATTAGGACCATTATTTGTAGATTCAAGCTCCATGTCTTCTAGATCAAAGTTTCTCAAAGCAAAGCTCTGATACCACTTGTTGATCCTAATCCTTGATCGATTCTTTAGCTTGTAAAGATTTTGTTACCTTGAATAAATCCAAAATAACAATGATAGAAACTTAGTGTGTATACTAAAAAGTATGCGGAATCTACTCTTTAATACTTGAGAAAACTAATATAACAGTGAATTAGATATATTCAATGATTATTAACCAAAAAGCTTCAATATTATCAAGATTAATAATACGAGTACTCTGTGTAGTACTAGGGTTTAGTACTAGGGTTACAACCTTGAAGCTATGACTATGAGATGTTGTGTAGGTATGTGTATGATAATGAGATGAATGAGATGATAAACTAGATGCCCTAGGATCTCCTTTTATACATTAAGGAGTCCTAATGGGCTTACAATACTTTCCTAAATATTTAGTCAAATATATTAAATATAATGACTAAGTATTTAATACTTTCCTAAGTATTTAGTCAAATTCTCAATCAGCATTAATCTCTTCAATCATCATTAACTTCAGTCTTCTGTTTGACTAATCATCATTAACTTTAGTCAATTAGCATTAAGTTATGCCTAACAGCATTAACTTGTACTAACAGCATTAACTTTTTCACTAGCAGCAGTAATCTTGAACCAGCAGTAGTAACTTTATAACCAGCAGTCTTAAGTCCTTCAACAGTCTTAAGTTAGTACTGGCAGTACTAACTTACTCTAGCAGTACTAACTGGTTAATACTGGCAGTTGTAACTTGTGAGCAGTACTAACTTTTGACTTAGCAGTACTAAGTGCACTGAGTTTAATTCCCAACATTTGTTTTATCAGGTGCAATTCTAGGTTAGTGTTCGCGCCGAATGTATTAGGCGACTTAAATAGGGTATGTGTGCGTGTTTGTTTAAAGTTAATGCAGTTTGTTTATAGAAGTAATGCAGTGCATATTTGTTTTTTCGAGTGCGTGTCTAAGTTAGTATCCGCGCAGAATGTATTAGGCGTCTAAAATTGGGCATGTGTATGTTTGTTTAAAGTTAATGCAGTTTGTTTATAGAAGTAATGCAGTGCATATTTGTTTTATCGGGTGAGAGTCTAGGTTAGGGTTCACGCAGAATGTATTTGGCGTCTAAAATTAGGCATGTGTGCGTGTTTGTTTAAAATTAATGCAGTTTGTTTATAGAGGTAATGCAGTGCATATTTGTTTTATCGGGTGCGAGTCTAGGTTAGAGTTTGCGCAGAATGTATTATGCGACTAAAATTGGGAATGTGTGCGTGTTTGTTTAAAGTTAATGCAGATTGTTTATAGAAGTAATGCAGTGCATATTTGTTTTATCGGGTGCGAGTCTAGGTTAGTGTTAGCGTAGAATGTATTAGGAGACGTAAACTTAGGTTATGTTGCGTGTTTATTTAAAGTTAATGCAGTTTGTTTATAGAGGTAATGCAGTGCATATTTGTTTTATCGGGTGAGAGTCTAGGTTAGGGTTCGCGCATAATGTATTAGGCGTCTAAAATTGG
Source organism: Tanacetum coccineum (assembly GCA_026074375.1). Lineage (NCBI taxonomy): Eukaryota > Viridiplantae > Streptophyta > Magnoliopsida > Asterales > Asteraceae > Tanacetum > Tanacetum coccineum. The sequence goes on along the minus strand of BQNB010197224.1, from coordinate 3,819 downwards.
GTATGTGTGCGTGTTTGTTTAAAGTTAATGCAAATTGTTTATAGAAGTAATGCAATGCATATTTGTTTTATCGGGTGAGAGTCTAGGTTAGGGTTCGCGCAGAATGTATTAGGCATCTAAAATTTGGCATGTGTGCGTGTTTGTTTAAAGTTAATGCAGTTTGTTTATAGAAGTAATGCAGTGCATATTTGTTTTATCGGGTGAGAGTCTAGGTTAGGGTTCACGCAGAATGTATTAGGCATCTAAAATTGGGCATGTGTGCGTGTTTGTTTAAAGTTAATGCAGTTTGTTTATAGAAATAGAGGTAATGCAATACAACATGTTTATCGGGTCTGAGTTTAGGTTAGTGTACGCGCAGAACGTGTTAGGTGTTTGAAAATGTGTCTGTGTGTGTGTGTTTGGGTAATATTAATGTGGCTGTTGTAAAGAAGTAATGTGGTACATGCTTGTTTATCGGGTGTGTGTCTAGGTTAGGGTATGTGCAGAAAGTGTTAGGCGTCTGAAAGTGTGTATGTCTGCTTTTTTGTGTTAAATTAATGCAGTACATGATTGTTTATCAGGTTTGAGTCTAGGTTAATCATTCTGAATGACTATGGTTGTATGTGATGTAGTAGATAAATGACTATGATGCAGTATGGTATTAAATTATGTTCATATGTTTCATTTAGATAACATGCAGATTAACTTATCTGTGTGCAAAGTGTTTATGTTTGCGTGTTTGTGTGTCTATAATGCACCTTGTTTAATAGAGTTAATACAGTAGGGTCTTTTAGTATTATGCTCTAGTTTAGCTTAGATAATATGCAGATTAAATTGTTTGTGCGTAAATTGTATATGAATGCTTGTTTGATTGTCTATGATGCACCTTTTTTAAAGAGTTAATGCAGTTGGGTGTTTAAGTATTTTGTTATTGTTTTTGTTCATAATGTAACAAGTAAAAGTGATGAACAACAAGAAGAACAAGGTGAAGAGGTTGTTAGTGTAAAAAGAACTTCAAATAAGATAAAAACTTGCGCATCAAAAAAGAAGATTACGCTTGAAACATCTGAAGATGCTGATAAAGATGAAGTAAATAAAACAAATAAAAAAGAGAGAAAGGGTAAACAAGTAGATGCTACAGTTTTAAGTGATGAGGAAGTAGATGAGGTAAACATAGTACCAGATGGGATTTATGAAGATGATCAAGGAAGTAGACCAAAGAAACAAAGGAAAAAAGTAAAAAATTGGATAGTCAGGTTATTGCTAATGAGGAAGCAGAAGAGAATGAATAATCTAAAAAATATGAAGACAAAAGCCCACAAAAAAAGAAGAGAAAAGGTAAAAAGCCGAATTGATTGAAGAACCTCTTATTCATAAGAAAAAGTTGGATGCTCCATCTTTTGTTGATGTTCGAAAGCTGAAGGGTGATAAGTTGGTGATAAAAGGAGCAGAAACGGCAAGTACAAAACCATATGTTGGTGACAAGAGGACAAAAGATAACGTTGAAGCGAAAAAAGAGACTGTTAAAAAGAAGGTTGTTGCTGCAGTAAAACAAGTCTTTGTTAAGAAGGGTAAACAAAAAATTAATGAAGGAACTTTGATATCTTTAAAGGAAGGTAAAAAGGATAAAGATAAAGGAGAAATGATGGTTGTTGAGAAGGGTAAAGAAGTAGTGGTAAATGAAAAGGTGAAGTGTGATCCTGTTAACATTCTAACAAGAATGTCACCAAGTTACTTGAAGAAAGTCTTAGACAGTTTAACCACCCAACAGGTTAGTGTGTTAGAGGAATTGGGTTTGGGTGAATATCATAATAATTTCGACTTCATATCTACACCAGGAGCCTTAGGAATGTGGATCGTTAAGAATTATGATCCTGAAGAACATACAATAAAAATGGTGGATGGCAGGAAAATAAAGGTGACTCGGGAATTAATTCATGAAATTATCGGTGTTCCAATAGGAGAAATAGAAGTTATTGCTCTTTTAAATACCACGAGTGAGGATGTAACTACAACTGATTGGAGAAGATCAACATAATATACAAAAGAAAGAATTCATATTTCAAAAAATAATGATCATGTGTGTAGCTTGACAGAAGCAGGATGGAATTTTAAAGTCGGTTTTTTAGTTATTTTCTTCTCCATTCTAGCTCAAGGGAACAAAGACCAGGACAGTTAATCAGAGATTCATACCAAGTCTTAAAGATATCGATGAATTTAAAAGTTATGACTGGTGCAAATACATTTTAGATTGTATTCGAGACGATATAAGGGAATTCAAACCAAAAATCTTCTTTTCACTGGGCCTCTAGTTCTTTTGATGTAAGTTTTACCTTAATGCATTACGTTTACAAGTTTACTGCATTACATTTCGTTCTAATAGTTTTTGAAATAAAAATCAACTGTATATTATATTTTAATTGCTGCATCACATTATTTCTATCTTATTTGCAATATAGATTAATATATAGATTAATCTTTTTGTAGCTTATATACATCAGTTCAACGTTTTACCCACTACCAGTTTAATGAAAGAAAAGCACCTAAATTTAAACATATGGAGTAAAAAATTGTTGAAGAAAAGACAAGTAGAAGAACGAAAAACTGGAGTTATCGGTCAACTTCCAATCTTGGAAGTGTAATTAATAGAAAAACCAAAAGAAAAATTAAAGAAAAAATCCAAACAGAAATATATTGGCGGTAACTTAAAAATAATATTTAAATGATATCCATAATATGACAGAACATTGATAACTAATTGGTTTTTCACTTGATGTACTTGAGTCGAGAAGATGAACTTAACATTCAAATCAAAAACACTTCAGGAAAAAAAAAAAAAAAAAAAAAAAAAAAAATAAAAAAAAATATAATAAAAAAAAAAATAAAAAAAAAAAAAAAAAAGAAAAAAAAAAAAAAAAAAAAAAAAAAAAAAAAAAAAAAAATAAAAAAAAAAAAAAAAAAAAAAAAAAAAAAAAAAAAAAAAAAAAAAAAAAAAAAAAAAAAAAAAAAAAAAAAAAAAAAAAAAAAAAAAAAAAAAAAAAAAAAAAAAAAAAAAAAAAAAAAAAAAAAAAAAAAAAAAAAATACACTTCAGGTAACAAATTAGTTTTGCTTTACATTTTGATGCAACTGATATAGCACAATAATGTAGCATTAAACATTGGTGAAAAAAAGATCATTAAACTTATTTCTTACTGCATTAAATCAAAATATTTACTTCATTAAAGTTATTTTTTACTGACATATTTTTTTTAAAACACAGGATATGAAGGATTGTTTAAATGATAACTTATCAAAAGATCAAGGCACTGTTGTTAGATACTGATGACAAGTTAAAGATAGGATTGGATGAAAACCCAAAAATAGTGATTTAAAGATGATTCTTGGAAAAAGACTTGGCTTCTTTAAGGAATTGTATCATCGTGACGTTGATAATGCTATGGTAGTTTTTGATATGGGTAATGATGTTCCTGAAGAAGCTGTGAAAGATAACGAGGTTTCAAAAGAAAAAGATGATGTTCCTGAAAAAGAAAAAAGATGATGTTGCTGAAAAAGAAAAAGATGTTGAGAAGGTGGTTGAGCGTGGTGGAAAAAAAACAGTTCAGGTAAGACTTTTTTTGTTTTACATTTTGATGCAACTGATATAGAACAATAATGCAGCATACAACATTGGTGGAAAAAAACTATTAAATATATTTCTTACTGCATTAAATTAAAATATTTACTGCATTAAAGTTATTTTTTACTAATAGAAAATATTTATTTAAAAAAAACAGGAAATGAATAGAGAAAAAGATATTGTGAAGGTGGTTGATTAAGATCTGGATAAGCCTGCAGATATT
>BQNB010197222.1:0-11229 GCA_026074375.1 Tanacetum coccineum | reverse complement strand
GATTATTTTCTGTGTGATGTGACAGAATCATGCCTCCAAAGTCTGCACCTATGACTTAAGCTGCTATTTGTTGAATGATCAAGGAAAATGTCAATGCTGTTATCGTAGCTGAGCGAGCTAGACATGCGAATGTTGGAAATGATGCTGGGGGATCTGGACCAGCTAGGGGTCAGGATGTCGCACCTGCTGCTCGTGAGTGCACTTTCACTGGATTTATGAAATGCAATCCTGCTGCTTTTCATGGTACCGAGGGAGCTGTTGAATTATTAAGATGGTTCAAGAAAACTAGGAGTGTTTTTGGGATCAGTAATTGTGCAGAGGGCAAATGGGTTAAGTTTGCTGCCTCAACATTGCAAGGACCTGCTTTGACTTGGTGGAATGCTAAGGTTGCAACCATGGGTTTAGAGACTGTGAACCAAATGCCTTGGACTAAAATGAAGCAACTGATGACTGCATGGAGCACGAATTGTGGAACTTAAATGTTAAGGAGTATAACAATGTGGCTTATACTCAGAGGTTCAATGAGCTTGCATTGATGTGTCCGAGAATGGTTGAGCCAGAAAGAGTGAAGGTTGATGCTTACATCCGGGGATTAACTGATAACATCAAGGGTGAAGTTACTTCTTCTAAGCCGGCTAATTTAAACGAAGTTGTGCGTATGGCTCATAAGTTGATGGATCAAAAATCGTAAGCTAGAGATGAAAGAATTTTAGAAGGAAAGATGCGAAAGTGGGAGAGCTTTCAAAGTGAAAATAGTAGCGGTAAGGGCAATCAAAGGGATAACTCACGTCAAACTTTGCAGAATAACCAAAGGCAAGGAAACGCGCGAGCTATGGTTACCGCTCCTACTAAGGGAAGGCTTCCTTTATGTGAATGATGTTTTACTTGCCATGTTGGTCAGTGTACGATCAAGTGCCACAAGTGTGGAAAGGTTGGGCACAAGCTAAGGTACTGTAAGGAAAAGAATGTTGCCACGGGTGCAAATGCTCTGCCCATTCCGACTTGTTATGATTGTGGTGAGCAAGGTCATACTAGGAACCGATGCCCAAAGAAAGTTAAGCAAGAGGAAGTTAGAGAAGTTCGTGGTCGATCTTATGCTATTAAGGATGCTGAGCCGAAGGGTCCGAATGTGGTTACTGGTATGTTTCTGCTCAATAACCGCTATGCTTTTGTTTTATTCGATTTGGGTTCTGATAGGAGTTTTGTGGATACTAGATTTAGTTCCATGCTTGATATCGATCCGGTTAAGATAGGAGCTAGTTATGAGGTAGAGTTAGCAGATGGAAGGGTAGTTAGTACGAACACTATTTTAAAAGGTTGCACTTTGAATTTAGTGAACCATGTTTTTGAAATCGATCTTATGCCGATTGAGCTTGGTACGTTTGACATCATAATCGGTATGGATTGGCTTGTCAAGCACGATGCTGTTATCGTCTGTGGCGAGAAAGTTGTTCGTATACCGTATGGGTATAAGATGTTGATAGTCGAGAGTGACAAGGGTGTATCTTGATTAAAGGTCATATCATGTATCAAGGCCCACAAGTACGTCGAACGAGGTTGTCATTTGTTTTTGGCACATGTGACTGAAAACAAGTCGGAGGAGAAACGATTGGAAGACGCGCCTGTAATTCTTGATTTTCCTGAGGTACTTCCTGAGGAGTTGCCAAGACTACCACCGCCGAGGCAAGTAGAATTTCAAATTGATCTTGTACCGGGGGCTGAACCTGTTGCACATGCACCGTATAGATTGACACCATCTAAAATGAGAGAATTGTCAGTACAATTGCCAGAGCTGCTAGAGAAAGGATTTATTCGTCCGAGTTTATCACCGTGGGGAACACCGGTGTTGTTTGTGAAGAAGAAAGATGGATCTTTTAGAATATGGATAGATTATCGCGAGTTGAACAAGTTGACCGTCAAGAATCGTTATCCTCTTCTGAGAATTGATGATTTGTTTGACCAACTGCAGGGTTCGAGCGTGTATTTTAAGATCGATCTGCGATCAGGATATCACCAGTTACACATTAAAGAAGATGCTAAACTTGTTTTACCCCAATGGTATTATTCATTATTTAATGATGATGTACAGTTTTAGCTAATTTGAAGATTTTTTCGGTGATTTGAATTTTTACCTTAAGGGTTTGAAATTGCGATTTCTAAATTTTTTTCTATGGGTTTGTCGCAGTCAAAGAGTTGCCTTTTAAGTCCTGAAAACTTTTGTTTTATTACCTTGGAGATTCAATGCTTGTCTTATTTGTGGCGCATGCGTCGTTAAGGAAACAGGAATAAGGTTATCAGCATGAAGCCTAGGCGCAAAGGTGTGTTGGCTCGGAGAGAAACTGGTCATCTACGAAATGTTGATGCGAACTTATTACTCTCCATTTTACTACGTTGTTATTACATTTTGTTGCAATTTCTCTTTTTACAATTTGTTAATAAGGTTAAGAATCGATAGTTTTTCTTCTTTTATTGTTTAAAATTTTCATTCATCGTCTCTCTCATTAGATCAATAATGTTCGATATCTCGATTTGTATCTCTTTAGACTTCTCCCTTGGTCAACTATTGCACATTAGTCTGTGTTAGTTTGCGGTCTGGCTATTGGTTGTTATATTTGGCGTAAATCTGTGAAGTTTCTCTCTTCATGAAAAGAATGAAACACACAGCATATGAATAATCCTTTCTTGTCCGCTTCTCTATCATTGCCTATTATACCTATTGTGGACCTACGCTGTAATCTCAGATATCACCTAGTAGTATTTCTATTTAATGTGGTAATTGGCTGTTGGAAAGTTTGGAATGTGTTTTTTAGAAAAGTGCCTTCTCGGGAGATAGCCCCCCACCCCCCCCCCCCCCCCCCCCCCACTCCCCCCCCCACCCCCCCCCCCCCTAGTACGCTCGTCCGAGGTTTAAACATCAGCTCTAATTATCCATTTCTTTCGGATTTTATTGTTGTGGGGTGTGCGGCGCGAGATTCCCATATCCCCTCCCTGCCTCGTGCCCCCCCCCCCCATTACTCCACCTCCATTTGTTTCGGCGGATGTCCTCCACAGTACTCGCTATCTCTCCCTTCGGGGGTTGGTGATCTGGGGTGGAGGTGTATGTACTGTGCTGTTTTAGTCTTTGGGCCTTGAGTCCTGTCAGGCTGTTTGGTGGCAGGTTTCCTGATAGTTTACTCTGGCTTTACCTTCTCCTCGCGCGACGGACTTCGTATATCGTTTAGTTATTATTAGGTTTTGGTGGTCGGACTGTGTGTGTGTCCTCACTCTCATACCCCCCATTCCCCCAACCTCCATCCAACCAAATAACCCAACCACATCATACCATACCACCCACACAATACATATATAAATTAATATATATATATATATAGATTATCTACATAACATACATCACACTCAGCTCGCTCTCACTATCACGACTGTCTATATGAGAGAGATAGCGCAACACTCAACCCCCTTGTGACTGTGATATGCTCATAGTAGATATATACGCTCTATCGCGATATAGTCGTCGCGCTCCTTGTGCAGCACACGACTGTCTATGTGTTATCTACCCCCCCTACAATCCAAATAACCCCTCATAAACCCACTATATCACTTATATCTAGCTATCTACCCATGTGTGTGTGTGTGTGTGTGTGTGTGTGCTAAATATAGAGTAGAGAGACACTCCTCAATCCCCCCCCCCATCCCCAAGCCTCCCCCCCCATCCCTATCCTTCTTCAACCATCCTATCCTAATAACAAACAACACCTCCACTACCCCAACCTAACTTCAAAATACAAATTTTCTACCTCACATCACGCGTAGATAGATATAATGTGTGTGGTGTGTGTGTGTAAAACTATAACACTAATAACATAACAATATTATTAATTAAACATTCCCATAAATTCGACCACTATCAGAGGTCCGATTCACCTGCTCACTCGCACCAGGTGTGTAGATGACTCACAAAATGTGTGTGTGTGTGTGTGTGTGCAATATATAAACAACTACCCGTGAAATGTTCTCTATCTCTCTCTCTCTGACTAAAACAATCCATAGATTATGTGACATATTATAAGAGCTTTTGCAGGTATTAGATAAATTAATGTAAGCTAAATGATGTGAAACTCAATTAGTTTGACCGGTTTCACGAAATTTCACTTAATTAAATGAAGAAGTATTGCATTGTCGGTTAAACGTACGTTATCTAAGGTACCACTTATGTTTAACTAACTCAGAAAAGTTTTTTCCAAGACATTCGCTCGCTCATCGCTCTCTTTTATTACCAATATAAACATATAAACTAATATATTATACATTAAACTATCGTTACCCTCCCGCCCCCCGAGTGTGTCTAAACAATCTTTATCTTATTGGTAAAGTATGTATTTAACGTTCGTTTATCCGGTTTATTGCGATAGATTACTATGTTAGTCTATTATTTTTAAATAATTTACTCCACGCCCCCCCCAGTCCACTTTAGTCGGTCGAGCATTAAAGAATATTAGAGACTGTTTAGGTTATATTAAGCACAGTGGTGTAAATATAGAAAAATCTAATTATTTTATGCTCTCGAGCGCTGAGCTACGAGTCTTCCACGGTTATATAACCTGTCTTTATATATCTGTTTCCTTTCGTTAGTAATCATAATTCTACCATGCTTATATTTATAAAAACCTAAGTGTGATTTTATTCTTTAATGCGCCATTCTTGTTCAATCACAAAAATATCAACCAGCCGGCGGGATGTTGTCACACAAAAATTCGCTTAGCCGATGATTGTTTAAAACTCTAGATTATTTATCAACATCCTTCTCTTCTAAAAACAAAGTGATAAAAGCCATTAGGTTATTTTAATCATTTCGTAACCACCATTTGCATCAGTTTTCTATTGTAATAATCTCTTAACCTTCTGCGTCTCAGTTGTGTATATTTAGATTAGTAAGTGTGCTATAAACCACTTATCGAGAGACCGACTTGTTGTTTCGGTCATAGATTCCAAGGCCAGATAAACGAACCCTTGTTGTTTCGCTAAACCAAGCGCATCCTTTGTTGTCTTCTCTAAACCCAAACACACTCCTAATGGTTTCATGTTCACCCAAACACCCCTGTTTGTGTTAACTGCCAAACCAAACACACCTGTTGTTCATCTCTGCTAAACCAAACACATCCTAATCGATTTCTACATAAACCAAACGTACTCTGTTGCGTTCTCACCAAAACCAAACGCACCCTAACTGTTATAACAATCAAACCAAACACACCCCTTATGCAATTCTGCTATCCCAAACGCACCCTAATCTTGTAAACCCAAATCCAAATGCACCCTACGGCTGCTACTATACCAAATGCACCCGCTGCGTTGGTAAACCAAACGCACCCGCTGCGTTGGTAGACCAAACGCACCCTAGTCGATGGAAACGCAACCCAAATGCACCCTTGCGGCTGCCATGAACCAAATAGCCCTTTCGGCTGTTAAACCCACAACCAAACGTGGCCCTTATGTCTGTTTTATCAGCCAAACGCACCCCTTTGACTGTTTAACAGCCAAACGCACCCTCTCGGGGTGTAAACCACAAAACCAAACGCCTCTTGGTGGTGGCTGTTAAGCCAAACGCACCCCTATAGCGGCGGCAGCCCACCAAACGCACCCCATGGTGGCAGCTGCCGCCCCTTTTGGCTGACAACATCAAACTAAACGCACCCTTGGTACACTATTTAAATCAAACGCACCCTTTTTGGTGCTACTACCACAACCGACGCATCCTTATTGCTGCCGAACCACCGAAACAAACACCCTTTTCGAGCTGAGCCGCGGCGGCTGTGCCGCGGTGAATATAAAATGATGAGGGTGGTGGTGATGGAGCGGCGGTGGTGGTGTTGGGGCTGCCGTGGGGCAGCGGCCGAAGGAGATGGGGGGGGGTCGGCTGTTGTCGTCGGAGGAGGGGGGACAACGGCGCGTGGCGGCGAGTGACCTATGGGACCAGATAGATCGGGCGATGAGGATTATTTTTGGTTTCGATCAGAAAAGTCCGCCGAAAAAGTTTTCCGGCGGCGGCGAACGGCGGTGGTGGCCGGAATCCGGCGGTCGGCGGTGGGCAGTGGCCGGACATGGGAGAGGGAGAGAGATGCATGAGAGTGTGTGTGTATACATTTTTGAATTATGAAATATTTGTTATAAATTTTATTTATATATAAAACTTATAAAATGAAATGGCAAGTGTATCATAGTATAGGGTTAATTGTATAAATATTCCACAGGGACTAAAGGTGAAATTTTTGGGAAACTTTTATAGAATATTGGTTCGGGACTCGTTTGGACGACTTAACGAATGATTCAACGCGCGAAACTTGCGCCGTTGTTTTCCAAATCATTTTTCTGATAAAAATGAGTATTTACTTATTTGTATTTCATAAATACATCATAACATTTATATAAATATTTGTTATTTACTTGGTGACTCGGTTATGTCTCGTCCGAAAGTAAAAATAAAAACAAAATTTCTAACCTAAATATTTGCGTTATCAACCAACGTTTTCGAATAAAATGATGACTAATTTATTAAATATTTTTATTTAATAAAAAGTGTTAATTAAATATAATTTAATTATTTTCTCGTTTCTAAATCTTGCGAGGGCATTTCAGTCACTTTCTGTCTGTTTTCAGGTCTTGGTCAAAACTAAAAAGTTGTCCAGAATGTCGTTTTACATCAAATTGCTTTAGAGTCCAAGTTGTGAAAACGTGATTTAGCGGGTCGTTTTTGATAAGTCAACTTGTGAATAACATATATCTTTTTTGTTTTCAAGTCAAATAAATTAAAAATAACTTTGTACATGTGAGATATATAATAATAAATATGATTTATTATTTAACTATGTTCCAAAAAATTATCAGTTACGCGGTAATCATTTTTATGTGACAATAAAAGTCAAAAAGTCAAGAAGTCAATTCGGACACGAAAAGTCAAAAGGTAAAATAGTCATTTAAAATTTTGAAATTTGCCAGTTGTTACAGTACTTAACCCTTAAAGAAATCTCGTCCCGAGATTTAATTTGTGTTAACCGATTGTGTGACCAAGAAAATATTTAAGATTTAATAAACCAGTTCTAAACAAGACGCTGATAACTTTATTCAGCAAAATTCGATGTTTCGACACTTCTCAATATACCAAAAAATAATTTTGGCTAGGTTTGGCCAGGATATTTAATCCATCTAAATGGGTAAAAAAATATATCATTACAGGTCTTATGACTGATATACACGCGTTATAAGGAAAGTCTCTTAATAGTGAAAGCGTCGAAGGGAAAAGTGTAGTCGCGTGAGTATGTTTGTATAAGGTTCTAAATGTCCGAGGACGGAGTCTCGTTTCTGCTATCTGTAAGGTTCATTGATTCACATCAACGAGGCTTATGGATGTAAGTATTCAACTTACTTGGCAGTACTAGGATGTATCGCGACCTAAATCTTTGTACTAGTGGCACAAAATGAATAGTTCGACTATCTCTTTCGTCGATAGGTGTTTATCTGGTTTGATGGGGTTGAATTACTTAATGAATAAAGTTGTACAAGCTGGGACCGCTCCAGGACCCAACAATAGCAACCATAACGACAATAACTATAACAAATAGTGGTGGGATGCCGAGAATAAGGACATTTCGAGAAACAATATCCCCAGAATAAAGTTTAACAAATGGGAGGAGCTCGCGGAAGAGCTTATGCTATAGACAGCGGAATATGGTACTCAGTCGTTAGTTCGAGGATGAATCAACTCCATTAGCTCAAGTGTGTATAAGTCAGTTAGCTCCACCAACGTTTATGATCGTAAAGATTTGTAATGGAAAAAGTAATAACTTAAGAATAAGATCAGGTAGTTCCAAGTGAGGCCTTAAGATTCTGCTGAGTGGTAAGACACGATTGTGTTTCTAGACCTTTTTAACGGATTCCGATGATTGTCGGGTTCAAGTTCATACTCGTTTCATATCGGATACCATTAAGCCCACTCATTTATAAATCCTTATTTACATAAAGAAGCGTCCAAATTTATGTAAATAATGAATTGATAAACTTATGGTTCGGTGATTTACAATTTATTTATTTAAACGAAGAGGCGTCCCAGTCCTTTCAAATAAAGAGATTATAAATCATCCTACTTAATAATTTCTGATGCAATACGCGTACTCACATAACCTTCAAGGTGGTGACTGACATACCGATGCATGTTCTCTAATGAGTATGGGACGAGTGTTTAAAACTCGTCTTCAGAGACGGGGAGTGAAACTATCAGGCGAGATCGACATAGAGTTCAAGATAGTTAATGAGTACTTGGTTAGAGTAAATACGATAAAGGTCCTTATGAACGAGTCAACATAGAAATTATCACATCAATCCTCCTATCACAGGTCCCGCCCATACAAGACTTATAATACTTAGATTCATACATAATCCCATGTAAACAGAACTGTGACGGGTTTTGTTTACATAGCAATTATCATATCAATACTTATATTACAAGTTCGGCCCATACAAGACTTGTAATACTTAGATTCATACATAATTCCATGTAAACAAAAATCATGACGGTCTTCGTGTAATACGATATTATATAAAGCTAAGAAAAAAAATATTCTTAAAGACCATTGTTTAACTTACAATGTCTGAGAAATGAGTGAGATCATTGTGCAACTCACAATGCCTGAGAAGTAAAATGAGACCATTATGCAACTCACAATGTCTTAAGAAATGTTCTGGTATTTATATAAATAACTCTTATATAAATAAACGTACGATATACACAACAGGGATGCAAGCATATATATTATATATATGTATGTCATGTAAGCACTTAATGTAACAAGTAATGTAAGCAAGTAAGCAAGTAGTGTGTATGCACTTTAAAAATGTTTGATGTGATGCAATGTTTGTGAAAACGGTTATAGTCTAGGTAACATATGCAACCTAGTTCTCTATAGCCAGTGCTCTGATACCAATCTGTAACACCCCCAAAAATGTGTCGCAGCGGAAATATGTCCGGGGGCGTTACTTCATAATACAACAGCACAAGATACAAGAGAACGACCTCTAAATGTGTCGTTTGAAAAGTAATCTCGTTGATTTTCTTGAAATTGATATAACATTTGTCCCATAATTGCATCACAATGAAAAGCTTGAAAGCAATACAACGAGATTTGATCATTTGTATGTAAGTAGAAATCCATGAATGAAATCTTGTCAATTTAGACTCCAATGCACATCAAGTAAGCCAAGCATCTAATTCACCTGAGAAAAACATGCTTAAAAGTGTCAACATTAAAGTTGGTGAGTTCATAGAGTTTTGTAAGTATAAATGTAAATGTTGGAATCCAAAGATTTATAAAGTATGTATGATTATACAAGGCAACGTAAATATTCAATGTGTTATAAAACAATGACTATGATTACTTCTAAGTTCATGAAAACTGATGCCACCTGTACCCTCGTAGGTGTCCACTCCAATAACACCCAGGCGTAATAAAAACCAAATGTACCCATCACAGGTCCCCCTTCAAGAACACCCCGGGCATAATGAATATGTACGCTTCGCAGGTGATCCCTCCACTAACACTCGGGCAGTTAATGAATAATTACCCCTTCGCAGGTGAGTCCCCCTCCAAGAACACCCAGCAATTTACCTACTTGTAAGTTAACAGTTCAATCCGCTTAAGCAATCCGTAAATCATTATAGCAAAAGTAAAGTATGTATTTTTGACAAAAATGAAGTCAAATAATGTATCCCATAGCGAGCTATGTAAAAATGAGTATGTAAACCAATTTGTAAACGATCATGTAACAAGCATAAGTCAATCATGTGAATGAATTTGCAAACAAGCATGTTCTCACCCCAAAAATAATATGAAAACCCAAATAAAAAAAAAAAACATGGGGCCTATAAAGCTTCCACGCTCAGGATGTTGTAGAAAGATTGGCATAAATACACATATTAAGCACAGCACAAACGGAAAACCGGAACGGCTCGACCAAGAAGTGCGGTTTATCTTAACGGCTAAGACCCACTAGCCTAGGATAATGTATTTGGGTTTTCCGATGGATAGTCACGTCAACGCGACACGTTAATAAAAGATTTAGATTCGAAGTTGTAATAGTTTGGTGGTTGGTTAAATAAAATAAATCAAAAAGTAACGCAAAGTATGTAATATATTCCGTATATATTACATATGAAAAATAAACAATTATATAACTCATACCGTGAATCATATAACAAAGACAAATAATACAAAGATTAATGTGAAGTATATAATACTTTGCAATTATTATATAAGAAGTGTGAGTAAATAATTAAACCAAATAGTTTGACACGTTTTCGGAGATCACCACTTAATTAAATAAAAAGCACTTGCATAGATGTAAACGTACGTTTTAAGGTTACAAATTATGTTAAACGATGTTTATAAAGCTTTTACAACAATTATGATGTTATCTTCTAGTTGACAATTATAAAATAAAAAATAATATTTTATAAATTCATATTTCGTTTCCTCGACGGGTTGTGGCTAAAATAGTGGTCTCATTGTAAAAGAATAGTTTTCGTTCGTTTGTCGGGTTATTGTATAATACAAATTAATAATCTTAAAACTACATAACTTCGTCCTTTTATCGGGTTTCTAAAATAATAGAAATTATAATGAAATTTATTAAGTATAGTGGTTTATAGATTTTTCGGCATAATCTATTCGTTTATACAACGATTCCCATTTTTACAAAACTAAATGTTTTCCCATTTTTAATCAATCCACGTTGCAAAGTATCCATGTTCCAATATATATTTAACTAGACAAATTAATTACCAAAGGTAAGCAAAACCAAACACACTGATTGTTATACCAAACGTCCCCCGCTGGCAGCAAACCAGCGAAACAAACACACCCTTACGGGCTGTTACACGCAGATCCAAACGCACCCTAAAGGCTCCAAAACACAAAAATGAAAATAATGTATAACACATTTATTTATCCAATACCACCATTGAATCCGGTTTTAATATATATAAAATCTTGATATATTTTTGATAGTCTATTTATATAAACTAAACGCACCCTATGTTGAAAACTGTCAAACCAAACACACTCTTACGGTGTTTCTGCTCACCCAAACACACCCCTAAGATATTTATAACACCCTGTGTTTTCAAGTCATTGACGACGTCGATAAATCTACTATTTATTTTTAGCGTTGTACGCGTTTGCT
>BQNB010197221.1:0-11230 GCA_026074375.1 Tanacetum coccineum | reverse complement strand
AGACAGGGACTTCAAAGAAACAAAAGACTGTTGATGATTCAGGATCTGCTGAGTTACAAGAAAAGGTTGCAGCTAAAGATGTTCCAGTCACAGAAGAAAAGGCTGAAGAAACAACAGTTCCAAAGGAAGAAGAAGTTGAAAAGTCAACAAAAATCAAAAGTAAAAGGCTGAAGACAAAAGCAAGAAAAGGATTAAATGTTGATAAGGATGCACATGAGGATTCAGAGGCTGATAAAGAAGAAGACATGGAAGTAATTAGTGCTATCCCTGTGGCTACTAAATCTCCTAGTATGGTTAATTGGAAGATATTTCAGCAAGGTCAAAGAAGTATATATCATATAATAAGAGCAAATGGAGTTGATACATTTTACATGAGTTTTGGAGCTATGCTTAAAGATATCACAATAGATGATCTTATAGAGTTGTACAGGTTGGTAATGCAGAAGTATGGAACAAATAGACCTGAGGATGCTTATGACAGAGTACTTTGGAGTGATCTCAGAACTATGTTTGAACCATCTCTTAGTGAAGATGTTATCTGGATTTTACCACTTCAGCAAAAGATGTTGACTTAGAGGTATTATGATTCATGTGGAGTGCATTGTTTGACATTGGAAGCAACTGTTATTTATATGTTGACAGGAAGGAAGTATCCTTTATCATCTGATGCTTGTCAAGCTATGCTGGATATGAAGCTTCAAGGAGGGAAACTGAATGAAGAATGCTATCAGTTATTAAAGTTGATAGAAAAGCAGAGTAAGAAGACACTACCTTAAAGATGATGGTGTTTGAAAGAATTCTCAGTAGTAGTGAAGACCAATCCAAGAAACTTGATGATTAACAAAGATAAATATCAAGTTAGGAAAGGATTGTTGGGATATATTATGATTATGAAGTTAATGCTGCTGGTATTAGTTAGTTCTGGTAGTGTGTATGTTAGTTCTGATAGTATGTAGTTAAGTCTGCTAGTATAAAGATGTTAGTACTGGTAGTATAGTTAATACTGTTTATGTTTAGTTAAGTCTGCTTATCCAGAATGTTAGTTAGAGTTAGAGATATGCATGAGAAATGTTAGGAATAGATATGCATGATCTCTAGACGTGTTTTGAAAAGCTCATTAGGGTTTCCTTGGTGTATAAAAAGAACTTTATGCAGCATAGTTATTAGTGATCCAATAGTTAGAAAATCTATAACCCTTAGCAGATTATATCAATATACGTAATTAGTTAATTGTGTTCTTCTTAGCAATATAAGTTAGATTCCGCATAACTTATATTGTTCTTAGTCATTGTTTCTCTTATAGTTAATCTGTGTTTACACAAGTTAGCTATCACCCTTAACAAGCTAGAAAGATCTATTCATTGGGATCAACAAGTCCTACGCATTATCCTTGAGATCTTGTCAGAACATCCGAGTGATACTTAAGTATTCATAGTGAAGATGGAAATCCTAATTGAGCCAACATTAAACAAGATCTTGGTAGGTGACTTGCAAGATTCTATATGAATCAAGCTTGTGATAACTGGATATCGATTTTGGTCCAGTAAATGAATTGATGACTTAATCAGAAAGATAGTAACTATCTGATTCACTCTTATCGTGTTGTCTTATTTGAGACGTTTCGGTAATGAGAACATGCAAGCATGGTGAATCTAATACATCTGTATTAGAAGATCCTACGCTTTAAGCTGGAAATCCTATCAAGGAGGTTCTTCCAAATTGAACCTACCTGATCACAGGTCGGTCCTCACAGAACCGAAGGTTAATGCAACCGAACTCAAGATGAATGACAAAGCCAAATTCATCTTTTATTGCTAACTGTCTTATTTCAAGATTAGACGACGGTGTTGCAGCCTCATTCTAGTGAAGTCGGATTCATAAACCACATGCTCATACTCAAGCTTTCAAAGTTAATCATTCAACAACAAGAACATTGATTATAAACTTCCTTATCATCAAAGATCCTTAACGTCAAATAAAGAATCGTCTATTGGGGAAGATTGTTAGTCTTATGATCATATAAGTCAAACAAGAATGTAACAAGTATGGGCATGTTGGTCAAGAGCACAAGTTGATCAAGAAAGTCAAATCAAGATGATTCAAGTTAAGGAGATGATGCAAGATGAAAGATCTCAAGAACTCAAAGTCAAAAGATAAAGGCTCAAGATCAAGATCACATAAACGACACCGAAAGAATGTTATCGGTCGTCTTAAGCATGAATGAACAAAGCCATTACAAACAAGAAAAGACAAAGACAAGACCAAAGAAGGCAAAATCTCAAACGTCATATCTTCAACATTGGAGAAGATAAAGTCAAATCAAGATAACCTCCATCAAGAACGTCAACATTAGGGAGATCAAAGAAGACCTCAACATTGGGGGAGATTGTTAGTCTTAATTCTATTAAGTCAAACAAGAATGTTATCGGTCGTCTAATTATTATTAGGTCTTGTAATGTAATAGGCTAGTCGGGTATTAACGGGCTTGGATTGTAATCTAATATTGTCCGTGTTTCGGGCTCAAAGCCTAAGTTAAGCCAAGCCCGGCCCAAGAAGAAGCCCATGCATATTAAGTGAAGGCATATGGTATAAAAGGAACCCTCTCCACACATGGAGAGGGTGTGGTCATTTGTATGTGTGTTTTCACATGTGTGAAAGATCTACCAAACTCTCTCTCTTAATCTAATATTCTACTCTTTCTTCCTTACTATTCTTCTTGCTTATTTCATCCTTAAGTGCTTATTTGGTTTGCTAATTATGTTGTGTATGGATTAACTAGTGGGATAACACTTCTACAAGTTATAAGCTTTTAGTAAAACAGCTTGCATAACACTTTTGTTTTAGAGATGAGGTTATTTTATAAAATCACTTTTTACTTTATGTTTTGAGAAAAATGTTAAGCAATAGGATTTTATAAGAGCAAGAATATAGAAATAGGTTTAGGAAGAAGAATTTGTTGACAAACCTTGAATTTGTGAGTAAAAGTGCAACTTTATTCTTCTCTTTTTTCCTAGCTTTTCTTGACAAAAACTTTGAAATGTTTGTGTGTGTGTGTGTTTTAGATCTTTGATTATCTTGTTAGTTATAGATAAGTTGTTTATGTTTGTTGGTTAAAGACATTGTCTTATGGTAATTAGATGTATTTTATGACACAGTGTACTTTCATTATTCTTTGTTGATATGAAGGTTTTGGTTTGGTTTGAATGATCAAGTTACACAAACTGGTACCTATAATTATCTAACATGCATCATGATTTGTCAAGCCATGCATGATACTTCCAATTATAGTTGGTTGTGATAAACAAGTGATCATTATTTTGGATTTTCGGTAATGATAAGATTACTTTCCAATTGTGTTGCAAGGAAAATAATTATGATCTCGGATGAGTTGTCCAAGTTATCAAACCTACTTCATTGTGTATTTTAATCCTTTTGGAGGAATTACACATATAAGAACACATAATCCATTGTACAAGCCTCATGTGTTGCAATGCACAATATCTCAAAATTATGGTTCAATATGTTGTGTCAATATTGATAATTTTGATTCACCAAAGATTATAATTAGTCAAATATATAGAATCTCATATGAGAGTTCCATATTATCATGTTTATTAACTACGTATTTTATTATGTTATGCATTACCATGCCAAATTCGATTAACAAGAATTCTTTTAAACAATGTGAATAGTTTATATGCTTACATAAAAAAATTTCTTCTCTTTTCTTTTCTATCCTAATACACAAGTAGACATAAACACAACATTATCAACACAAGTGTGAGTTGTGATCTAAAGTGTTGTTTTGTCTTTGAATTTGACTAAACAATCTTTCATATCTGTCAAGCGGGATAGAACATGTAATGTGAGTATATCAATTTCACAAATATAAATTTGTGAGTTAGTGATCACTACAATATTAGCAAGATGTAGTTTAAATTTCTTATCTATAGCACATAAGATTTTACATGTAGAATCTGTGATATTATCAACCATATTTTGAATAATGCATCGATACATATCCTTCATCTCGTAAACAACCATGTTGCATTACTTCCATGCCTTTTACATAAGTCCTAAGCATATAGCACATAAGAAAATAAGCTCTAAGATTATCTATAAAGACTATGCAAACGAATTTTAGACCTCTTAACAAGACTCTTCAAATCAATATCCTATGGTGCATGTCAACCATGAACAACCTTCTCTAGACTCGTGCAATTTGGATTTTGGAAAATATCATGCTAAAACATCCTAAGCCTGTTTTTTGTTTTGACCTAAGTATTATCTCATTAAATCTCATATGACTTGTTCTATAGGGTCGTATCTAGTTTCTTTGACACTCTTAGGATAGCCTTCTTCCGAAACATTAACTTGTAATGACGGGGACCTATTATGATTTTGAACTATTTGTTCATTGATCTGATCATCTTATACGAAGGAGATGATTTAGGCTTGGGCAAATTCTCATCAAAGCTCACGTTGAGAGATTCCTCAATCCTCATTGTTTTCTTGTTAAGCACTATGTATGCTTTACTAGTTTGAGAGTATTCTAAGAACACACATTCGTACGACTTTGGGTCGAACTTGGTGAGATATTCCTTGGTGTTAAGTATGAATAATTCACAACCAAAGACTCTAAAGTACTCTAGTGATGCCTTCCTATTCCTGAGTATCTCATAGGGTGTTTTATTAATGACTTTTCTTATAAACCCTATTAAAAATATAAGAAGCGGTATCTAACGCATGGCACCAAAACTTTTATGAAATGGATTGCTCGTCAAAGCATTGCATGACTAATCTTTATTAACTTGTGATTTTTCTTTTCAAAAATCTCATTCGATGAGAAGTGGACGGGTCCGACAAGCTATAATATATTCCTTGTTGTTCACAAAAACTTCCAAATTGCAATGTATCAAATTTGCTACAACGATTGGTTTCAATTGAAACAATATAACAATCATGTAGGTTTTCAAGCTTTCTACTTAAGACTTCAAATTTTCTTAATGCTTGATCCTTAGACTCCAAGAACAACAACCAAGTGTATTTTGAGTGATCATCTACAATCATCAAAGTGTAAAAGTTATCTCTATAACTTTGAATAGGAAATGAACCAAACAAATATAAGTGCAACAACTCTAAAACCCTACTAGTTGATACTTCATTCCTGGTCATATTGTTTGCATGACCTTGACTCCTTAAACTATACACAAAAATGCCTATCAAAACACAACTTTGGTAAATTCCTTACTAGCTCTTTAGAAGCTAAGTTTTGGACTAACCTTATATTGGCATGACGTAACCTCCTATGCCAAAGCGTTGAGTTATTAACCATCAATGCAAGGCAAATTTGTTCACTTTAGATTGCTATAGAGTTTTTAGTTTGATAGTTAAATGTTCTATTTTTCCGATGAATTGAAAATCTCATATTAACCAACAAACAGAAGAAAACCAAAATTCTTTTTATTGAAAAAGCCTTAGTTTTAAGTTTTGCTTTAGATTTCCAAAAGACTTGAGCCGCCTCTGATACAAACACGTCTGAATTATTTACATTGGTCTTGGTAATAGTCATTTAGACCGGTCCATTTTACATGCACCGGTTTCTATGTGTTTCTTGCATATAGATGGGTGTGTATCATTTGAGCCGGTCTTAAAAAGTCTTATGTGGGTAGAAAACCATATATAAACGTGCACATTTGAAAAGGGTCTTGACAAAAAGGCCTAAAAGATCCTTATTGTAGTCGTGAGAGTGTACAAAGTAAAGTTTGCTGTGAAAATATCATCTAGATAAAATAATTAAAATAGCTCTAAATATAAAAGATTCATAAAAATTGACACACATGTTAAGATTTTGACTAGTGCAACATTTGGACTAGACATGTCGCATATGTATCGCTACAAGTCAATTTCATGTAGCTAAACATTAACATTATACCTTGGTAATTGGTATTCACATATTTCTTACCAACAATTTTTTTTGAACATCAGAATGTATTAACAGAAGCCGAAGCCAAAACATTAGAAAGCATCACTCCTCACTATGGAGGTAATTTCACAAGGGAAGTTATCATGCCAAATGAAATTTACATCAGAAACATAAGCAACTTTAGCAACTCAATGAGCCACAAAGTTACATGCGTGTGAAGCCCAACACAACTGCAATTTCATTTGAGATTTCCAATGTTGAATATCTGAAACCAAAGCCGCTAAAGCCCAGGGTGGCACGTCTTTGGTAGCAGCAAGCGAGATTGCCGACTAGGAATCTGATTCAATAATAGCATGCCTCCATCCGTTTGTAGCAGCAAGGATGCAAGCTGATGGAATGTCACCTAACTCAACAGCAAGAACCGATTCACTACGACACTTTTCACCCACACATTGCAACAAAGAGCCATTGCAATCACGAGCAACAATCCTAATAGCAGCAGATGAATCTTTAAAAGAAGCATCGCAATTAAGCTTCACGAGGTTTGAAGTGGGGGGAGCCACTTACGTAAACTTTCATGCGAGATGTCATTGGTTGTTGGCAAAATAGTAGTATCAGAAGAAAGAGTTGATTGGAAAACATCATCACTAATCTGAGCTTCCAAAATAACACCAGTAGCAGATATTTTGACTTGATCAAATATGTAGCGGTTTCTTGCTTTCCAAATAGACCATGCAAGTGTGGCAAAAGAAGTTAAGAATTTTGTAGAAGCGTCTTTAGATTGGAAAGGCTGTAACAAAGATATCACACGAGAAGTAATAGTACCTGACAAACCGTCTAAACGAAGGCCCAAGGTTGACCCGAACCAAACAGGTTTAGTCCATTCGCATTCGAATAACAAGTGTTCTACCGTCTCAGGAGAAGAATGGCAAATCAGGCATGTCGGGGAGGTTGCGTAGTTGCGTAGAAATAAGGCTTCTCGGATAGCAAGAGCATTTGAACAAGCCATCCACCAAAAGTTCTTAATTTTTGGAACTGTTTTTAAGCGCCAAGTTTGTTTCCAAAACTCAGTTGGACATCCGGATGAAGATGCATGACCTGCTCCATTCTTTTTCCAATTCAGCGCTTGATGATATCCGGATCGAACTGTGTAAACCCCTTTGGAATCATAATGCCAAATAAGATTATCTTGAGCCCCTGTACTAGAAATAGGAATACGCGAGATAAAGTCTGCTTCAAAAGGGAATAAATGAGCGTGCAATTTATTTACATCCCATTGTCCATGAGTTATTAAATCAGAAACTTTCATAGAATTTATAAACGGACCTCGTGGATGACGGATGTAAAAGTCTTCCTCGTATGGAACTCATTTTTGGGTCCAAAAAGAAATATTCTCACCACTTGCAACTGGCCACCTAACTCCTTGAAGAAGAAGATCACTACCATGAAGAATGCTTTCTCATAACCAAGAAGGGCGAGAGCCTTTACGAGCTGTAAGAAAATGACCATTAGGATAATATAAGCCTTTAAGAACACGAGCCCAGAAAGAGTTAGGGTTAATTAAGAGACGTCAACCTTGGTTTGCCAATAAAGCCAAATTGAAAGAACGTAAGTCTCTAAAGCCAAGACCTCCCGCTTCTTTAGGTTTAGAAAGGCGATCCCAACTCAACCAATGAATATGTCTCTTATCTATCTCTCTGCTCAAGAAAAACCTTCGGATATGACAAAGAAGCTTTTCAAGAAGATCATTAGGCAACAAATAGCACTGCATTGCATAAGAAGGGAGTGCCTGGATAACTGATTTGATGAGGATTTCACGCCCCGATTGTGAGAGAAGCTTTTTCTTTCAGCCTTGAACTTTTTGTAAGACCTTTTCCGAAATAAAAGAGAATAATTCACCCTTCTTTCGACCATACATAGAAGGTAAGCCAAGGTAGCGAGCCTTCGGATCCATACATTCAACACTCAACAGCTCACATATTTGTTCTTGGATAAATGTTGAGTTATTTGGTGAGAAAAGAGCAGTCGTGAGATCATTTATGATCCTCTTATTATTACCAAAATGAGATCGACTCCAAGACATCAAATTTCTTGCACAAACTTGAAGATTTCTTTCAAGACTAACAATGTGATCTGACCCTGTACTATCAACCCAATATTTTCTAATAGTATCTTCACAACCTTCATTTGTTGTCCACATTGATTCAAAACGAAAAGCTTTCCCCCTTCTTCTTTTAGTGGGAAATGTGTTGTAAAGAAGTGGCGCGTGATCACTACCAATAAGAGGATGATGTATCAGGGTATGGTACAGGAAAGTCACTAATAGAACATCATTGGCAAGGGCTCGATCAATTCGCTCACGAATATTTGCACCCGCGTCTCGTTTATTATCCCATGTATAGCTTAACCCCTTATAAGGAATCTCGAACAATTCAGAAGCACTAAGAAAAGCTTAAAATTCATCTACGCTTCTTGAAGTGTATATTGAACCACATTGTTTATCTCTAGCACTTCCAATTATATTAAAATCCCTAATAACAAGAAAAGGACACGTAGATAACTTGGCCAGACTAGAAATACGATTCCAGAGCGCAACTCTATCTTCTCGAATGTGAGGCCCGTAAATGAAACATGCCCTCCACAATGTGGATGGAACAACACAACTTCTATTAACAAGAATAAGATTTTTATCACCATTCACAACATCAAAAGACAAATTATATTTCCACCATAACGCCAAGCCACCTGAACGACCAATTGGGTCAACATAGAAATAGCCTTCAAAACAGAGAGAACGACGAATAAACTTAAGATGGCACCTTTTATTCTTGGTTTCCATTAAGAAAACCACATATGGGAGATGGGATTTACAAAGCTCTCGCAAGTTTGAAATTGTCAGGGGTCTCCCTACTCCCTGACAATTCCAAGAGAGGATTAACATGGATCTTGTGGCTGATTTGGGGCAGCCACATCACCCGCTGTCAAATGAGATGGATTCACAACTAGGCTGAGGAAAACCAACCGAAAACCGAACCGAACCATTTTCGGTTCGTTTTTCGGTTTTGTATATTTGTAATTTTCGGTTTTGGTTTTGTCGGTTCGGTTCGGTTTCGGTTCGGTTCGGGTTAAAACCAAGAAAAATACGCTTAAAATATCTATTCGGTTCGGTTTTTGTCGGTTCGATTCGGTTTCGGTTCGATTTCGGTTTTTCTCGGTAAACTTTGGTTCGGTTTTGGTTCGCGTTTTTCTCCAAACTCGGTTTTCGGTTCGGTTTGGTTTTTGTCGGTTCGGTTCGGTTTTGAACCGATGCTCACCCCTATTCACAACATATATAATATCAATCAGTACATCAACCAGATCATCATCAAAAAGGGTTCCAACATCAATTGATATTTTTCGCGTGTTTCTAGAATCGATATACTTTTTAGTAACTTCTTTTGGGTTAGCTAAGATCAGGTTTTTTGGGCTTTGGATGGAAACCTGACATTTTTTTTTGTTTTTTAGTTACTGATGTAGATTGAGCCTCCGCTTCATGTTTTCTTTTCACCGAGAGTCTAGAGAGAGATTCCTCCACAAATTGTAAACCCTCATAAAGTATAAGCTCGTTATGGATTCTTTAAGGAGTTTGTGGAGGACTTTCTGCAGGTTCAGTGACAAAGTATATTGGTACATGTGGGTTGTTTGGTGTATAAATATGTATAGCAGGTGAAATATTAGTATGCACGTCGATGGGTACTTGAAAACTCCCAGATAAATTATGGTTATATATATGTGGTGTGGATTGAAAATGTTCTACTGATGGCGATTCAGACTCACAACACAACAACGGGAGAGCGGATTTGGGTGACTGAGATGGTGGAGTTTGCATATTGTTTGATGAATTGCCACTAGATGAGGGAGGTGTATGGGGTGAAGTGGTGGTGTCTTGTGAAGGAATGTGACCATGCTGAGAACAACGGGAGAGCGGATTTGGGTGACTGAGATGGGCTGTTTTTGATTGCATAAGAGCTGGACCTTTCGCGCGTTGCTGCAAGGCTTGTTTTTGTGCGATTTGATTACGTATGTCACGCGTTGCCGCGAGGCATAATCTTCGCGAATTTGTTTCGAATGAATATTGAGTGGAAATCTGTCCACGTGTTGCGGTGGGGCTGACTTGTATGCAACACAGGTTTTTATTTCGCGGACCCTTTTTTTTAAATCACGGAATATTAAACTTCAACATTTTTCTATAAAATCGTACGTATGTCAGAAGCATTGCATATTTGGCTCGTTTTGTTCGCAATTCGAAGATCTTTCCGCGGGTATTTTTTTTATCTGAGTGAATCGGTGGATACGTGTTATATATTTGATAAATACAGTTTATTATATAACAAAGTCGTAAATAATTAAAAGTCGAGGGTACGTTTTGTAAATTTTCCTTTTTATTTTATTTATATTAAACTTCAACATTTTTTATAAAATCGTGCGTATGTCGGAAGCATTGTCATATTGGGCTCGTTTTGTTCGCAATTCGAATATCTTTCCACCGGTATTTTTGATCTGAATGAGTCGGTAGATATGCGGTATATATTTTTTGATAAATAAAGTTTATTATATAAAAAAGTCGTAAATAGTTAAAAGTTCAAGGTCCGTTTTGTAATTATTTTTTTAAAATATATTTTGGGCCGAAAAAAGACTATCGTTTCTAGCTTGGGCCTTTGGTGGGCTAATTTTAAACGGGGAGAAAACGACGTCGTTTCTTTCCGTTTATTTCCATTTATAATATATATGTATATAACGAGTTGGAATTTAACCCGCGCGTTGCGGCGGGGGGCGAATAAAAAAAACTTGAGGGGACTTTTTTTTTTTTTAAATTTATGTGAAAAAGTCGTAAACAGTTAAAAGTTGAGAGTTCGTTTTGTAATTTTTTTTTTTTTTTACCTTGGGCCGGATTTTGAGCTAATTTTTTGGGCCGGCACTGTAGCACTGTAGCAAGCACTGTAGCTGCTACAGTGCCACATTTGTGAATTGTATTATAGAGTAATATGAATGGAAGTAGCAATTGGGACCTTAAATGATAGTAGTATCAATTATCTTTCCTACCTCAAACCATCAAACTCACAAGAATGGTTGATCCAAATAAGGGTTTTAAACTTTTAATAAATTTGTTACTGGCGAGATTCGTGCACAACAAGACTATAAGATGTTTTCTATGTCTAAGATTCAAGAATATGATTACCAAACCGGATTTTGTAGCAGAACATGCTAAAGACAGCAAAGAACAATCCAAAGAAAGCGTGGGTAATCTGGTCAATTTAAGTTTTT
>BQNB010197219.1:0-11230 GCA_026074375.1 Tanacetum coccineum | reverse complement strand
GTTTCTTGCTTAAACCAAGAGCACAGGCAGATCACAAGTGGTCCTTCTGATACTTTAGTTTTGAAACACCTCAGACAAGACCTAGTTTGGCAAGAGAATTGATATAATCAAAGTTTAAATGAGATAATCTTTGATGCCACAACCAAGACTTGGTTTTTGAGGCCTTAGACAAGAGACATATGGGGGAAGATGTCACACCCCGACAAAGGTGGAAACTCAAGAATGCAACATAATGATCAATCATAACACAAGATACAAAATAGAGAAAACTACATTGCATAAACTCCAAGTGCTATGAAGACCATCAACCTTGAACAACCTCGAGTGATGTCCCAAATCGCAACTAAAATCCACAATCTCTTACAATTATTCATTTGCCCACACAGGGGACCATAATCCAAACTTAATCCAAAACATCCAAATACTAGAATCAAACTACAAGCAAGCAAGACTTCAAACGAAATTCCACACGGGATACTTCTAAGTCTGCTATCACAAACACCAAACTACTATTCTTTCACTTCACCTGAAAATGATACTCGAAAATGTCAACAATAATGTTGGTGAGCTCGTAGGTTTGACCTTAAACCCAAAAGTTGTGCCAATATTTCAACAGTGGACAATAGTACTATATGACAGTGAATATATGCTAGCAATCCAAGACATAGCTTCCCCGTTAGTCAATCACAATATGACACTTACGCACCTAAAGGGCCTACCAGCTAGAGCACTAATATTAGGGCAGGACCTCACACAAACTTAGGTAGGCGTACCCATCCGCTCCAATAATCACACAAATACTAGGTAGGCGTACCCATCTGATCCAATAATCTCACAACATTGGGTAGGCATAACCATCCGATCCAATAATCTCAAAACACTGGGTAGGCGTACCCATCCGATCCAATAATCATGCATAATATTCATATAACAGTCATAAGCACATATCTTGTCCCAAAAACAAAACCACATTTCACACAGTTCAATTAGAACTCACCTCAAGCAAGTCTTTAGCAACCAAATCTCAATCACACAAGCAAATGCAACGACCCCGCATGACACTACCAATTGCCAATGCAAAAACCCAATTTATCATCCAATTCCAAAAACATCTTCGTTCGCGTTTGATGCATAGAGTTTAGACGCGTTTGTACAATTACCCAAAAACAATAGTGGTGTGATGGTGTACGACTTAACTCCCACAATCATAGCAAATCTCATTCCTCGATAATAACATACTGTATATTAGTTAGTCGTAAATAGATAAGTAATATAATAAATTATTTATAAATTATTAATTAATAAATATATCTCGACAAGTCCATTCGGTACACCTTAGTCACTACAAAATAATCATTATACTGGTTGAAAATGAAACGTTTACTCATAATAAACATATTAGAGAAGTTTCGAGAAAATTATATTTTTCGTCTTTTAGTGAATTTTTATTTAAATACATAAATAAATTAATTACATATTATTTTAGTATTTAAAAACAAAAATCAGGTTTTTAAGAAATTTTTTCTATTATAAAATTTTTACGAAAATTTGACTACTCCGTAACGTTTTATACAAAAGTTTTCCACAGGTTCAAACTATTTTAAACATTTTTCATAGATTGAACACTTTTCAGACAAAATTCCAAAATCCAATCGTTAACGCTACCAACATTCTCACACGTTTTTCTCAAAATATCGTTTCAATATCACTTCGTAGAATATGCATTTCCACTTTCAAAAGTCCATAAAAATTCTTTATCACTACTAACATATCGCTAAGGGCCAAACAAGGGTCCATTAGGAAATATATAAGTCCAAAATTACTATTTAAGTTTCAAAACCAAGGTCCATTTACATAAATAAGTATATAAATATAATGTAGAAATAATCCGGACCACAATGATGCCTTCCCATTAAGCCGCGACCCTCAAATAAACTTATTTGGGGCCCTGAGTCCATAAACTCAAAATAACGTATATTAAGCTTTAAATAAGCTATTAAGCTAACGTAAACGCTTTTTTTTTTAGGTTCTACCGAAAAAAGCCTCAAAATAGTCCACAACATACGCCATAACACAAAAATAATCAAAATCACTTTCCTAGTGATTTTGGGAATCTACACGTGGCATATAAGCCTAAATAAGCCAAGAAATAGCTTAAAAATAAGCCTGAATAAGCCATACAAGCTACTATAAAAAAAATTAGCATTCTACTTCATATAGTTATTGATTATTTATCAACATCCGACCACAGACATTAAAACTACAAAAACCACCTTTTTCCTTTTTACTATTCACGAACCAAAACAACACCTTGTTTTTTATGCATTTCGCTTTTCAAAAATCGATTTTTCACAACGATCAACTGGTTAAACTAACATCTATGTATCAAAATAAACCCAAAAGGACAAACGAAATTTAAATTTGAAAACTTACAAGAAAATCTTCAAATTTGTAGATTTCGACATGAACCGGACAACCCAAACGTTGTTTAAATGAATAACCAAACACTAGAATCAACCCCAAATATTTATGTCTTCATGTTTTCTTGATCAAACTTCAAAAATTATAAGAGTGTGTGTGTTGTAGGTGCGGATGAACATAAGAGAGAAGGGAGAGGATATTTTTTTTTATTTTGAAAATGAACTATGTGTAAAAATAAAGGATTAAAGAAAGCATCTTATGTACAATTTGGACAAGGTTAGCTAAAATTAAGCCACCTTGTCTCCCTAGTCTTCTTTTGACCGGCCATGGTATCCCATGGGGTCTCGGGCCTTTCTTTTCGTGTCGGGATCACTTAAATACTCGTAAAACTCAACCGTAAAAATTTACCCAAATTAATTACATTTTTATTCACTTAGAAATCTGTTTCCATTACCTAAATTTACACGACATATTTTCCACGTTACACCCTTCAAAACTCATTTGGACATTAACAGACGTGTCGGACTCGTTTTTTGGCATTCTCAAAATTCACGGGTCAAACCACCCGGAATACACATAACACAATAATACCTTCCAAAAGGGATTATTAATCACAATTCATCACATATCTCATAAAATCACCACCGTCAACACGGTACAAAAATCTGAATAAACTAACAAAAGTCTAGTCAAAGGACTATAAATGAAATATTCATAACACAAAAAGGGCAAAGGTTACATTCTACCCCATTAAAAAATTTTGTACCCGAAATTCAACTACTAACATCACTAAACAAATGCGGGTACTTCAATTCCATCTGATCTTCATGTTCCCACGTGAATTCAGGGACACGTTTCGAATTCCACCGAACCTTGACAATGGCAATCCTACTACACTTTAACTTCTTAAACTCTATTTCCAAAATTTCCATAGGCTCTTCTACAAAATTCAACTTAGCATCAACTCGAATCTCATCCAAAGGCACTTGCAATGTTGGATCAGCCAAACACTTCTTAAGGTTCGACAAGTGAAACGTGTCATGAACACCAATCAAGTTCCTCGTTAAGCAAATCTAATGATAGGCCACCAAGGGCCTTCTTTCTTAATAATCTCAATGTCCAACAAACCTAGTGGCTAACTTTCCCTTCTTCCCAAAGCGTACCACACCTTTCCAAGGCGACACTTTGAGCAAGACATAGTCACCTACACTAAACTCTAGAGGCTTCTTCTCTTATCAGCATACTTTTCTGACGATCACTTTGAGCCTGCCTCAAGTCTAATCTTTAATCCTGCGAGATCTTCTCAGTATTCCTCTTCACAACTCAGGACCTATCAACTGACATTCGTCCAACCTCAGCCACAATAATTGCGAATTCGAACACTTTTCTAACCATTACAATGCTCTCAAACAGAGCACATCTAACACTAGAATGATTACTATGTTATACGAAAACTCACCACCAGTAGAAACATCCCAACTTCCTCCGAAGTCCAGGACATACGCTCTAAGCATGTCTTCCAAATCAAATAGTACGCTCACTCTACCATCATCGAGGGTGATATGCCATACTCATATCTAAACAGTCCCTAATACCTCTAGCATTGGACTGCTAAAACCTCGATGTGAACGACTATCCACGATCTGATATAAACGAAGATCGGCACAGCCATGTCTGCAACTACTCATTCAAATACAAATCTAGCCAACCGCTTTCTAATCTATAATCCTCACGCATAGGTATAAAATGAGCAGACTTAGTCAATCGATCCACAATGACCTAGATTATGTCGAGCCCACTACTAGTCTTAGGCAACTTAGTCATAAAATCCATAGCTATACCTTCCACATATTCCATACAGGAATCACATTGTTGCTGAGGCATTCCGATGGCCTTTTGATGCTCATCATCCTTAACCCTTCAACATGTCAAGCCTTACTAAACATATTCAGCTATATCCTTTTCATTCAGCAACCATACCTATCCCTCAAATTATAATACATCTTATCACTGCTGTGGTACAAAGTACTTTAGACTTACGGGGTCATCAATTATCAAAGGTTCTTCAACCACCCTTCACCCTTCAAAGGTACCCATATTCAATCCAGGTAGTACAAAGTTCCATCACTTCTCTGTTCTATCATCTCATATAAACCTCTCTGCAATACTGCAAACTCATCCACAACCTCCTTCTGAGCCACCAGTATCCTATCTTTAATACTCGACTGAAGGATCATATTTATATAGCTCTAACTCTCTTAGTCCTTTAACTCCTTTTCCCTCCTTCTTACTTAGGCATCAGCGCCACCACATTCGCGCTATACCAGGATAGTAGACGAATTTCACAGTCATAATCACTAAACAACTCTATCCAGCGACGCTGTCGCATATTCAACTCTTTTTGACTAAAGATATGCTGAAGACTCTTATGGTTCATATAGATGACATTCTTTGTCCCTACAGATAATGTCTCCAAATCTTAAGTGCAAACACAACCGCACCCCAACTCTATATCATGGTATAAATTCTTTCTTCTCAGGAATTTCAATGCCTAGACACCTAGGCTATCACTTTACCTCTTTGCATTAAACACAACAACCTATCCTATCCCGGATGCATCATAATATACTACCAAAGTCTTCCGTCCATCGGGTAAGCTTTAACAAGCGCATGAACTATAACTTATCCTTCAAGGCTGAAATGTCAATCTTGTACTCACACACCCAATCAAAAGTATTACTCTTTTGATCAAGAATAGAACAGACATTGCTATCTAGAAAAGTTCTCAATGAACCTACGAAATACCAGCCAATCCTAAGAACAAACGAACCTCAGTCAAAGTTTTAGGGGCTTTCCAATTCTTAACAGCTTCAATCTTACTAGGGTAAACATGAATTCCATTACCATTTATCATATGCCCAAGAAACTGCACTTCTCTTAGCCAAAATTCAAACTTAGAAAACTTAGCATACATTTTCTCATTTTTGAGCAGTTCCACGACTAACCTTAATGTTCTACATGCTCGCTCTTGATCTTAGAGTAGATAAGATATCGTCTATAAACACTATCACAAACTTATCAAGATACGGCTACAAACACTGATTATATCAATCCATAAATATTACTGGTGCATTAGTCATACCAAAGGGCATTACAGTGAACTCGAAATGTCCATAACGAGTTCTAAACGCAGTCTTTGGTATGTCATCCTCATGCACTCTCAGCTGATGGTATCCAGACCTAAGATCTATCTATCTTCGAGAAAAACTACGACCCTTGCAGTTGATCAAATAGATCATTAATTTTAGGAAGTGGATAACAATTCTTAACAGTCAACTTGTTTGATATGGTCTTTTTGTATAAATATAAATATAAAAACGTCAAGAATAAAGAATCAAATAGTAAGTATTCCAAGAGGCTTTTAAAAGATTCGCTTTTATCTAAAGCACAATCCCTCAAAACCTACCCGAAGTCGTAATCCCGTCGAGGTGCAAATTAAAAATCGAATTACGTTTGTGATCGCGTGAATTGAATGGATAAAGATTTTTTTTTGGATTGGATTACTAATTCTACAATTAAAATGAAAAAACGAGTAAGTGAAACCTAAAAACGAAAGCAAAAAAGTATTAAACTAAAAAACGAGAACCCAGGAACTAAAACTCGTTCTTATAAAAGAACTAAATTTTTTACAAAAAATAACCCTACAAAAAGCAAATTTAATTGTTCCTAGTGCTAAATGATAAAAGAAAATATTTGAAAAAAAGAATTTGATATTTTTTTTTTTGACTTTTAAATAGTTTTTTTATGAATTAAAAAACAGATTTTAAAAAAGAAAAATAATAATTAAAAGATATATAAACTATTTTTTAAAAATTCTGATAAAATGTGGAAAATAGTTTTAAGCTACGGGCTATCTAAGAACAAAAAAGGGAACACCCAGCTTAATTGAATAAGCTGGGAAAAAGCAAAAAGGGCTTATAAGCTTAATGGGCTAAATAAAGGATAAAAGAAAATTGGTTGCAAGAATAGGCAGATAGCCCTGGTCTGGGCCGTTGGTTATTTTGTGTTGTGGGTGAGACGTGTGTGTGTGTAAAGAGAGGTCCTCAGTATTGGCGGATATGGGTTTCATATGTCTGTTTGTTTAATTTGGACATGGTAGAAGTTTGGGTCCTTGCAGAGTAAGCCCCTCAAGGTGTATGGATTTATTACATTGAAGGTCCTTGTGGCGTGTTAAAAGTTTTGAGGATTGGCAAGAAAAGTCCTCCATTGTTATGTATGTTGTTGCAAATTCAATCCTTATGACAAACGAAAGTTAAGGGTTAAGGGGAAATATGACTTAACGTTTGTTAAGTGCATATCCATTTATATTGAACTTAGGTCGGTTTGTATAATAAAGGGATTGGGCCATGTTTGGTATATTTGGACTTCTACACAATTAACCTTAATGGCTGCCCCGGGTCATTAAGAAGGGTAATGTAGCCAAATTAAGTGTTTCTTTGATTTTTGGCTTCGGCTTTGACTTTGACTTCTTCGGGGTTGACTTTGACTTTGACTTTTTGGCTTGGACTTTGGCTTTGACTTGACTTTGGCTTTTCCACGCTTTTTTCCATTCCGTGCTCTTTTTTTCCATTTTTGCTTGATTTTTCGTCCTTTTCTCGGATATCCGTTTCCTGCACAATAATTAATGAAAACATACAAATTGACACTGTATTTTGGTACTTTTTGGTCTTTATGTCTTGGTTTAAATGGAAACGGTATGTGTAATTAAGCACATACAAAATCCCCCATACTAAACTATTTGTCGTGTCCTCACGCAATGCCTATAAGTAATGCACTTAGAAACTAAGAACTTAATGTCTCTCCTCGACTAGAAACCATATCGAAAATACTAATGTTCGTCAAGGAGATTTTAAAGAATCAATACTTCGAAAAAACCCCGTTTTTACCATTTTTATTATTTACACTAACAACCACTAATCTTCTTTCTTTTTTTGTATATTTTCCTTTTTCTTTACTAACTAACACGTTTGACTTCGTTAATTTTCATTTGGATCAAGAACACGAACTGCATTTTAATCCTAAAATGCCTCTAAAAAAACAAATTCAAGTTCCCACTACTTTTCAACTATTCCAAACCAAGCTTAAAATGAAATCACCGCTAAATATGAGTTAAGGTGCTAACACTACTCATATTTGCAACTTGTGAACTTTTCGCTCCCGATAATTATTATATTTAGGTGAATGTGCCATTTCGAATTTCAACCATGGATCAATGTTTTGCAAAAATCTATGTTTCACGTTCCACCCGAGAATAATGAGTTTAAAAGAGAGATCATCCCATGTAGCGACTTTCGTCTCGGCACATCCCAACCATGCGGGCAGTGACCAGGCTTTTGACACCCCACAGAGACTAGTATCGAGACTCACGGACCTTCGGTTTCAAAAACTCTTAGGTTTTCCGTATATTCATAGCCTATTTAGAAAAACTTAAAATAAAATAGTCTTAGTTCAAAAGCGTATTTAAATTTAAGAAACAGAGATTTTCCCTATATTTATTAAATCACATTAACTACACTTAATACAATTATTCATTCTTAAGGAAATCCTCGACCTTTTAGAAGGCTGCAACATCGGTTGTAAGCCGGCAAGATGCAGCAAACTTTTATCAGTCTCGGATTATTATTCTTACTATGGGATTTCTTTAGAAGGCTGTAACATCGGTTGTGAGCCGGCAAGATGCAGCAAACTTTTATCAGCTCACAGTTTATAATTATTACTCATTTTTTTCATTTCATTTCTTGTTTTTTCACATAAATACCATGAATATAAGAAAATTTTCGTTTTAGAAATTTAAGTATAAATTGAACTAAAATTATTGAAATCGACCTATACTTCAAAAATTGTTGATTTCAGTTTTAATTTTCAAAAATAAGCACTTATTATAGTCTGTTAGAAGCTTAGGGAGAAAAGCCATAAATTTACACACATGAGCTCTTAAGAGTTCAAATAATCCTTGTATAGCATCCAATACAATGCTTAACTCTATTCATTTTTCATCTTCCGTAATCCGCGAACGCTTAGTCTAAAAGTTAAGGAACAAGCTAGAGCTCAACACGCTCGATCGAGTCAAAATTTACTCTTATTCTATCCAGCAGGAAAGTCAAAATTGTAACAAAACACTTCTTTTATTTTTGAATAAAAATTAAATTTTTTCATTTTTTTGAAATTTTGGTGGTAAAAACGGGATTACGCGAAAACAACGACTGCAGGCACAATCAAATCGATAGATCCCCCCCATACTAAAACTAAACATTGTCCTCAATGTTTTAAGAAGGGTCTCTATGTAAATCCTAAGCCGTTTATTAAGTATGCTTAAAGATAAACGTTAGTCGATAAGATTTGGATATCGGATTTACATAATGAAGATGAGGATTTGAAGCTCTTGTGAACGAAGGACAAAAACAGCGAGCACGAGAGTCTTCAAAAATCCAGGAATCCCTGGACAATACAACACAAAACACGAAACCACGGAAAATGGAAAAGAGTCGAGCCCTCTCACAAACAAAAAACACTTCTTCATTACTAACTAACAAATCATACTACTACTAAGATATATACTAGATAAGCATGGTTGCAACCACAAAGCGCTTGTTTAGGTCACTTGGCTTGACCCAATCCCCCCCATACTTGAGCTTTTCAAGGGGGATAGAAGTGGAGACGCGGAACATCCAAGACACGGATGTCCTCTTGGTAAGAGCAAGGAAAAATCTCCATCGGGCTTTCAAGAATTTTAATGACTTTGAAAGCTTTAGGGCCCCGATGAGATAATTCCGGGAGAAGAGAAGTATGAACTCTTTTAGAAGTTAGGATCCCGGGGTTGAAGACTTTTTCCTCATTTTCGGATGAAAACAAGAGTAAAGCTCCTAGCCCGAGAACTTCTTTGTGGAAAGGAAGTTCATAAAGAGGAGGATATGAATCCTCAAGAATTAAAGAAGCATTATGGCCTTCTTACATCTTTTTTCCATAAATTGCACAATTGGCACCTTCAAACAAGTTTCATGAATGAGTTATACCCGATTAAAAATATCTTGTCCTTCGGTTGTCGTCCGAAGGCAAAGCAGCAACCTCTGAAAGAAATCCTCAAAGAAAACCGAGTCACCTTTAAGAAAAAAGAATGAAATCACTTGATCTAAGGCGATCAAGTCATCAATCAAGATTTTAGAATCTTTGATTTTCTCTTCCTTGAAGTCAAATAATCATCATAAGTAAATCATCATTAATGGGTTTCAAGATCAAAAAAAGATTATCACATAAATCATCCATAATGTGGGGATATTAATCAAAGAGCATTTACATAACGGTGAACATGTACTCAGAAATTGTATCAACAAGATTGTCATCAAAAGAATTTCATCAACCGAATCTTCGAGAATAGAATCCATTTCCTTGATAGGATCATGGTTAAGCAAATACTCTATTTCTCGAAGGTCGGATTCGGCATCAAAGGAAAGATCATCATTTCTTGGTGAGAATGTGATAAAGCGAGTTTCATACGGCGAACTCCTCAAGAAAATAGTCGCTACTCACAGAAATGTGGAGACTAGTAAAGAAGAATGGACGCCACTTAAAGATTATGAAACGAGGGAGAAGAGATGAAGGATTACTAAGTTCCTAGTGGAAAATGGAATCCTTGCGAGAAAAGCTTCAAATTCCTTCCCAAATTTAAATCACTTTCTTCGAGGCGAAATAAGTGTGGGGAAGAGAAGGACTTGGTCCACGGATCCGAAATCGAGTGGTAATTGCCACTCAATTGATTGGATAACTTCACGTGAAGTTTAAGAAGTCGGTATGATAAAGTGAGGAGAAGAAGTGGGATTGCCACCTGGATGATTTGTTGCAAACAAATCTTCACGATATTCCTCATGTGAAACATTGTAGACATCAATCATGTTGATTGATTCTTGATGAGGTTCGTTTGAATAGCTTGAAGTGTCATTTCTCATGTTCAAGATTAATCTTTCATTTTCGTCACGGAGAATCATTTCTTCTCCATGAACGTCAATCAAAGCTCTAGCGGTCCGTAAGAAAGGTCTTCCCAAGATGAGGGGGACACGAGGATCACTTTCATAATCAACGATGACAAAATCTGCGGGAAATGTCAACTTTCCAACCGGATCAAAGACATCTCTTGCAATTCTGACCGGAGTGCAAATCTCATGATTTGCAAGTTCAAGGGTCATTTGGGTGGAAATAAGCTCGGGTAATCGTAACTTTTTCCACACCGAGAGTAGCATCAAGTTTATGCTAGCACCTAGATCGGCTAGGGCTTTGCACTTGAGCTCACTAAAACCACACGGAAGGAGAAATTTCCCAGGGTCACCTAGTTTTTCGGGTAACTTCTTTAGGATAACCGCTGAGCAATTTTCATTAAGGGGGTGTATTTGCCAATTCAATAAGTTTTTCCTTGTTAGAAAGGAGAGACTTAAGCATTTTTGGTATTTCGGGATTAGAATCAAAGCATCGACAAGAGAGATATTGATGTGAAGTTGTTTGAACATTTACCAAAATTTATGAATGTAGACTTCATCTTTCTATCATGTCTCATATTCAAGATTAATCTTTCGTCACCGTCACGGAGAATCATTTCTTCTCCGTGAACGTCAATCAAAGCACGATCGGTCCGTAAGAAAGGTCTTCTCAAGATGAGGGGGACTCGAGGATCACTTTCATAATCAACGATGATAAAATCGGCGAGGAATGTGAACTTTCCAACCGGAACAAAGACATCTCTTGCAATTCCATCTGGTGT
>BQNB010197217.1:0-11230 GCA_026074375.1 Tanacetum coccineum | reverse complement strand
AAAATCAGTGACTTGATGGGTGTACACTCCGTACCTCCAAACCCATTTCCAAGTATGATCTAATTCCCACAATTGCACTAAATTTCCAACATGTTACTTATCCATATCAATAACAACACAATCAGATTCTTCGATGGATTTATTTGTCATAGTTCCAGTAAAAGTAAAGTATGGGGCAGAAAATACAAATACACAATTTCCTATTGCCCATATTCAATTCCATCATATATGACCCAAATAATTTAGTGAGAACTGATAAGATATAATTACCATGATTTACTCTAGTAAACAACAATCATAGTCACTTGCAAAACACGAGAGTCTTCATTCAAACTTTATATTAACCAAATGCAATGTTAAAAAAAAGACTACAAGGCCGATTAATCGGCGCTTAGACGTTACATGGCCATCAACCTTGCTGATTTATGTAACCGGGTTGAACAAATAGGTCAATTGTGGTCAACGGAAGTCAATGGTGGTCAAACTTGCCGTAAACCTACAAATCTTGCCAGAAGTACCTAAAACTCACCGTAAACTATTTTGATCAATTATAGTAACTTTTTAAATCTATTACAAATTGATTTTTTTAAACCTTGTCGAAAATACCTAAAATTCGCCAAAAATACCCCAAACTTGTTGTAAATACCCAAATTTTGCTAAAAATATCAATCCGATTAATCACCGATTAATCCCGCCTAGACCGATTATAAGCTCCAAAGTGATCGACCGCCCGACTACCCATTCATGATTTTTGCAACCTTAAGCAAATGATCTGCATGGTCTTAATTACCTATCTATTAATCTCTTTGAAAAATATTTTTTAAAGAGTAAGGATGACATCTTTTCGATTGATAGTGTTGGGGAAGCCACCATCTCAGCACAACACCCTAGCAAGCTATGACACCCTCTTTATGAGACATCACTTGATAGAAATATGAACCCAAACAAGACAGCCATGTACGCATACACAGTCAAACACATGAATACCTCGTGTAATCACCACATAAGCTAACAAGATCATAAGAAACATAAGAACAATGCGACGCAAGAATTTATAGTAGTTCTCACGATCTAGGTGATAGTGGTGTAGGATTGTGTGCATAGTAAACAAGATTAAATACTGCCACTAATATACGGTTCACTAGGGTTACATGCAATAGTTTGAGATCACAACTTTATAAATTTATTGTAAATATATAAATAGTCAATTAAATGAATTGGATTGGACTTAATTAGTTGGACTAATTTAAGTCGGGATTTGGCCAAAGCCCAAATGTGAGATGCAACCCCATGGTGAGGCCCATGAACCGGACGGCTACCTTAGGATGTGCCGGGTAGAGGTTTTGGTCTTTGACTTATTTAATAAGATAAAGTTATTATTTGATAATATCAAAAAATTTAAATATGGATATTATCTCTTTATTTATTATTGGTAATTTGTTTTAAATTTGATAATTATCTAATAAGCCCTAAAATGTAAAAGTTAATATCAGATTTATTATAAGTTTACCAAAACCCTAATCCCCTACCTCCCCTCTCCTTGACCGACCGCATCACAAAACTCAATGCACATCTCTTGTTTGTTTTGTCTTGTTCAATCTGATTGCTTAGTTGTCGTAGTACTGACTAACGGATAGCACCTTGTTATGGTTACTTGAGGGCTAGCATGCATTCATTGTGAGGAGCTATGCTTTGAGTTCTTAGATCTGTTTGACCCCCCACTCTAAACAAAGGTACGCAAAGTTTTTGTGTTTATATTAGTAAGTCATAAAACGCATATGGATTGATGGCTCATGGAAAATTGATGTAAGGTTCTAATTACTTCTGCTGCATGTTTTCTGTTCAATGGTCATGAAAAATTAAAATTTTCACTTATGTTTTCATATACGTGGTCAGTCTACTCTTGAATGAGAGAGAATATTATTAAGTTTTGTGCTAATCTGCACAGGGTACAAACCCTAACACATGAGTACCAATGCCATGTACTAATACTGAGGTTTACAATTACACATGAGATCTATATATAGGTTTGGACAACTGAACCTTAACTTTCTACACTAGATAGTAATTTCAAGGTTCAACTTCTATATGGACCTAAGCCCATAATAGTTATAACCCATGAGGGCTTTGCTGTTGAGGCCCACGAACAACTCTTACCTTTTGTCGCGCTCATGTAGAAGCCTAATAGAGACTACGTCAAAGTCTTTTTGTGTTGCATTAGCCTCCACAACCCAATATATAGTACGTGTAATACTAATTTGAGTTTTCTAAAACTGTGGCACATCAACAATGAATACTTAATTAGTAGTGTTGCCAAACAAGGGCTACAAGGCCGAGTAATCATCGATTACTCACTACAAGGTTAATGGCCGATTAGTTCTTGATTAATCAAAACTCAAATCATATTTGGTCAAAACCCAGTCAACATTTGGAGTTAACTCATACTATTTGCCTAATTGTCTTTGACAGCATTTATACATAAAATAGCCTAAGTTTAGTATACTCTCTAATATGAAATAAGAGAGTGATGTATAAAGCTCACTTAACAACACTATTTTCAGAGGTGTTTAGGACCATATAAAGAAACACTTTACATCGCTGATGCGGTATCAACGAGTAAAGAAGCCGCGCTGAAAAATAACATTCGAGTCAATAAGACCCGCCAAAGTCTCACTAACCGAATATACATTCTCTTAGTCAAGACAAGTTCCAAAGTTTATGTTTTGAAGCATGTGCCTTGGAGATTAACTTAGGTTTTAAAAATGTGTGATCAGATCTAGAGTGGATGCATGAACGGTTTAAGACAAGCCCTCTATATATTGGTTTATGTTGTGCAAGTTGGCTGATAGGAAATGCATTATGGAAGACAAAGTTCTAACATGAGTAGACACGGGGAAACCTGTTTTTGCTCTGTAGAGGAAGTCTAACTGATGCTTCAAGAGGATAAAGGGCTAGCTTATAAGAAAGTAACTAAAGAAGATGTGCTAAGGCTCTGGACTCTTTCTCAAGCTCTCTCTGGTAGTTGCTCAAAAGAAGTTGTTGGTCCCTTGGAATCTGATATAAAGTTTATTAAGTTAAACACCCCAATGGAGAGAGAGGCAGGCCCAATGAACCAGGTACTACGGCTACAACGAATACCTTAAAGGAAACGAGGCAGAGTCCGGGTATGGAGGTAAGTGTGACCCATAAAGACCTGTAAAAATACATAAAAATAAAGTTAATATATATAATGATAATCACAAAAAAATTCAAAATGTCAAATATCTGAACACTAATTATTTAATAAATTGGAATGTTAGATTTTAAGAGAAATTGAAAATAATCAAATAAGAAGCCCTAAAAAGTAAAGAAGGTTACTAACAGAATTATATATACGAGAATAAAAAATACGTTAAATAACCAAACACCCTAAAATAATCTCCCAACCCTCCCCCTCGTCAATCCTGACACTATACGACCGCAAATCACAAAACCTCAATGCACTCTCTTGTTTGTTTTGTCTTGTTCAATACAACAAAACTGATTGCCTTAGGTAGTCGTAGTACATACTAAGTAAAACTAAACACTAACGGATAGCAAACCGATGTTTATGGTTACTACTTGAGGGCTAGCATGCAATCATTGTGAGGGTAGCTATGCTTTTGAGTTCTTCTAGATCCCCTGTTTGACATCTAAAAAAAACCCCCCACTCTCTAAACAAAGTTAAACGCTCCTAAACAAAGGTCAACGACGAAAGTTTTTTTTGTTGTTATATTATTATTAAGACATAAAACGCAAATGGATTGATGGACACATGGGGGAAAATTGATTAATGTTCTAATTACTTCTTTACTGCTATACTTTCTCTCTATCTCCACACTTTCTCTTTCATCTCTGCTTATAGTTAAATGCAATGTTTTCCTCCTCCTCTGTTCAATGAATCCATGAAAAAATAAAATTTTCCGACTTATGTTATTCCCCATAATACGTGGGTCAGATGCTACTCTATGAGAAAGAGAGAGAAAAATAATAAATTTTGTGCAATTCTAATCCCATCACAAAAGGGTACAAAACCCTAACACAGAATGAGTACACAATGAATATTATATAGCTCAATGCCATGTGGTACTATACTACATACTACTACATGAGTTACAATTACACATGAGATCTATATATAGGTTTTGGACAAAACTGAACCTTAACTTCATCTTCTTCTACACTAGATAGTTAAATTCAAGGATCAAGCTTTCTATATTGTGACCTAAGCCCATAATAGATAAAATAACCCAATGATGCGCCCTTTTTTTTTTGCTGTTGAGTGCCTCAACGACACAACTCTTACTTTTTTGTCTCCGCATCCACGATTAGAAGCCAAAGATATACTTGACTGACCACCGCGACCAAAAAATAATGAATTCAAACATACACGCCACCCCACCCCACTAACTCGTCCTTGTCAAAAACAACTAATCGAAAACCACAAACTAAAAACAGAGTAGGCCAGGACACAGCACAACACACAAAAACTAAAAAATACGAGTAACTTGCAGATCGATAATTAAAGCCCAACACCCCTCCCAAGCCCCTTGCAACAAAACAAAACCCTTCCCCAAACTCAAACCCACATAACCCCCTACGGCCGCTGAACTCCAAACGCTAACA
The DNA here is from genome assembly GCA_026074375.1 of Tanacetum coccineum. NCBI lineage: Eukaryota > Viridiplantae > Streptophyta > Magnoliopsida > Asterales > Asteraceae > Tanacetum > Tanacetum coccineum. Next base: position 6,586 of record BQNB010197217.1, on the reverse strand, counting down.
CACTCCTTACCAACAACTAAACAAGTTAACAGTGCCCTACATAGATCGATGCAAAAAACATCCAAAAAAACTCAAATCATAAATTGGGGGTGTGGGGTCAACACCAAAACCCAGTACAGAACACCAATTTTTTGAGATATAACCACATACTATTTGCCCTAATTAAATTGTCTATGACCAAGCTTTTAGACAAAACCAACCCTTCCCCCAACACAATAGCCGACAACTCCACCCCACCACCCCCCAACGCCCACACGTTAAAAACGACCACCAACACACCTACTCCCACACGCTCGTACCAGACACACCCCTGCACCCAACCCCCCCCCCCCCCACTTAAACCCACTGTCTGTATAAAATGTTCTCCCCCACACCCTCCCCACAATACCCCACACACCCAAACTCCGCTGCATGATTGCGGTATCACCCGACCCTCCTCCTTGGCGCCGCGGGCGTCAAGCCCCCAACCCAACACGACGACAAACAATCTCGCCCCACCCCCCCCCCTCCCCCGCGCAGCCCGCCCCCCCCGACCCCCCCCCTCCGTCCCCTACTCCACCCCACCTACACGCCCCCTACACAACCACCCAACCACAAAGTCCAAGAAGCAAGATCCGAAAGTTATTTTATATGATATCAAGAGCCTATAGGAGATTAACTTTAAAGGGTTTTTATAAAAAATATGTGTGATGATCAATCTACTAAAAGTGAGATGCATGGAAAACGTTTTAAAAAGACAAAGAAAAGGTAAAACCAAAGGCCCTCTGTATAAAGGTATCATGTTGATGCAAAGTAGTGCCTATAGTAACTATGCAAAATCTGGAAGACAAAGTTCTAAAAGTACTCACCAGAAAGAGATATGGAACCCACGAAAAAAACGTTACAAACAGACTCAAGCAACCAAACCCCACATCCACAACAAAACGGGGAAACCTGATATTAAAAAAAATAATATATATTTTTATTTTTAATATTATTATTATTTGGCTCTGTCAGAGAAGTCAAAGTCTAAAACTGATATGCTTCATCAAAGAGGATAAAGGGCTAAGCTTATAAAGAAAGTAACCTAAAGAGAAGTAATGTGCTACAGAGAAAAGAGATAAATCTAAGGTCTAGATAAGAAATTGTGCTAAGAAAAAAAAAAAGAAGAAAGGGAAGTGAATGAGCTCTTGGACTCTTTCTTCCAACAAAAAAGCTCTCTCTCTCTTGGTCTGGTATTGCTCAAAAGAGAAGTTGTTGGTTCACCCTGGGTATGGAATCATAAAATAAAATATTAATTAAGTATAAACTGAATCAATAATTTATTAAAATACTAGCAACAACAACAAAGGAGCTTATAATTATTATTGCCAGGATATATATATAAAAAATATAGATATATATAATATATAAAATATATATATATATATTATATAATATATATATATATATATGCTATATATATATATATATATGAAGAATATATAAAAAAAAAAAAGTTATTAAATAAAAAAAAAAAAAAACATTACAAAAAAAGTACACTTTATCTTTCATTCTTTCTACAACTTTTTCATTTTCTTTTTTCCAATCACATTTCATTCCCACAACAAACCACCATGTGAGACAAAACAACCGCACCCCACCATCCAAACAACAATCCCCCCGCGAACCCCCTCCTCCGGTCCCCCCAAGGACTCGTCACCCACCCCCCACACCCCCCTCCGCCCACACTCCCCCCAAGCCTGCATGAATTAAACCGCCATTGGAAAAAAAAAGTAAAAAGGGTGAGATTTCATCACCTTACGAAACTACAAACACTAAACCAAAGTTAAGAGAGAAAGAACACAAACTAACAAACTACTTATGATTAAAGGGAGTGTACTAAAGCTTCACAGCAATTCAATAGTAACCGTTTAGTTTGTTTTATAGAATACAATGAACTCTTCAATGTAAACACATTAATTGAAAGAGAAAAGCATTATACTCTGGGGAACCTATCCCTTTTCCGTGTTAAAAATTAGGCATGAGGGATTATGAGTGTTTAACGTACAAAAAAGTTAAAACTAGCAAGGTAAGAACGCATGTCATATATGCATCCAATAATTGGTGGATAATTTTAATTGGGGGTTGAGATAAACCAATTTAAAAAAATCACCCTTGCTTAAAAGGAACATACTTAAAGTACTAGGTACATCCTTAAATGAAAGGTTGTTTGTAAAAACATCTAAATACTAAACAAACTTTAGAAAGAAAAACCATTTTCATGTCTTTCCATACCTTATTTTCCCCCTCAATGGAAGAAAATGCTTTTGCTTTAATTATCATTTTAATTAATAATCTAAATTAAAATAAAATTATTATATTAAATATTATTTTCTATTTGTGACAATAAAAACAACTCATTTTCCTTTTTTTTTTATTTTTTTTTATTTGAATAGCAAAGTGGTTAAATGGAAATTGGGGGTTTTATCTCCTTCGAACTTAAACTCTAACCAAAGTTAAGAGAGTAAGAAAACAAACTACTTATGAGTAAACTAAAGCTTCAGCTTTCAGTAGTACCGTTTAGTTTGTTTGAGAGATAAATGAACTCTTCAATGTGTATCACATTAATTGAAAGAGATAGCATTTACTCTGGGGATCCCTTTCCTTTTATAGGCATAGGGATTAGGGTTTACAAGTTAACTTAGTACGCATGTCATGCATCCAATGGGTGGTTGAGATACCATTTAATGCAAACGTGCTTTAAAGTACTAGGTACAATCCTTTAAGGAAAGTTGTTGTACTTCTATACCAACTTTAGAAGAACCTTTCCCCAAGGAGATTGCTTTATTTCTTTTGACATAAAACAATCTTTTTCCCGCATTGTAAACCTTCTAGAAGTGAAACAAACGTTTCAATCTTCTGTTAAGGAGATAGATAATGTTCAGCTTGGAATTGTCAACCAAGCTGAATTGAAGCTCTTTGCAAAGGCCTTCTTTAGTTTTTATACCGCTGCATAAACTGAAGTGAATATACTTCCCAATCTTCTAAGGACTTGAAGAGCTGAATCTGAAGAAACATCAGCGACTCAAACTGAAAGACTTCAGCTTGAGTAAAACTTAGGGGATTTGATGTTTAAATCTACTGAGAGACTGAAGGGCTCAGAAACTGAACCCAACAATCTCCCCCTATTTGAATATACAAATAGACTAAGTTAAAATCAATTGTAAGTGAGCAAAACAACTTTTTCTTGCACAACTGATATAAATTGAACAACATATACTGATAACCTTTCTTTCTAACTTTCATTACAATAAATTTACAAAAGATAAAGTTATTACAAAATGTTACATGATTTATTGCCTTAGCTGCTCAATGGTCCTCATCTGCTTGAGTGGATTCAGGTTTCTCTTATCAATTTTAGCAAACAGAAGGGAACTGAAGGTCCTGGCATGATCATCCAGCCTAGGACCTTGATGACGTCTGAAGAAGATTTCTTATACAGTGTATAGCATGGTATTCAAGAAATCTTTCAGATCTTCAATGGCAACAACATCCTGTCTGTGGTAAGAGTTGAACATGATCATCCCAAGGATAGGATCATTTAGCACAGTACTAGCTAAATGATCTCCATACTGAACTGATGACTTAAGCTTTTTGTTTGCTTTGAAGTAGTCATGGATGTCATCAGCATGTTTTCTCTTCTTATTTGCGAGATCAATTAGTTTATCGAGAGGGTCTTGTTTACTTAGAGGAATATCTAAGTTTATACCCAGTTCTGCTTCAATTGTGTGTAAGTAGTCCATTCTTGATTTTATCTGGTCATAGATAGTTTTTCATTCTTTTCCAGTTCTGTTGAGACATGCTTCCACCACTTCTCTCCATTCACCAAGGTGCAGACCATTGGCTTTGAAATTGGGAATAATTTCATTTGTACCATTCTCTCTGTATACTTTAAGAGTAATTGGACCCTTTCTTGTCAAGACATCACAATTGATGATTCTTGATTCTGCTATTTTATTTAGCATTTTGTCATAGTATCTATCATACTGTAACTTGTCATTGTACTTGTTTACCACATCTGGACCAAGCAGATCAACCAATTCTGCTTTTCTTACTTCCCCTTCTTGTTTGGCTGCTTCAGCTTTGGCATCTTTCTCTAGCTTCTTTTGATGATTGATTTCTTCTTCTGTTAGATGGATATGCCTTCCATCTTCAATGATAAAATCAAACTTCTTTAATTTCCTTGTTATTTATTAACGTGTAGGAAAAAATCAATGCAATAGAAGAAATCAAACCCACTCGCCACCCCGGTACCCCCCACTCTGACAAGCCTACCCCGTTTTACCACCACGCCTCCCAGCAACCCTTAAGCACCCACCTTCAGCACCCCCGACCATCCCTAACCCCCCCCGTTACATAGCTGTCACAGCGCTCCCCTATATCCCCGTTTTATCTCTCCCCACGACCCAGCAAGGCCCCAGCCTACCTTATAAGATATGTTGACAAGATTTGAAATCTTACAATCAAGGCTAAGCTTTCCCTAAACTTACACACATCAAACATACTAACGCTACTTTATTCTAGAGGTTTCAACCATAACTTCCCACAACATAGTTACCACATGTTTGTAAAGACTTTACCAAAAGCTCATTGAGCTGTCCCATATTGGGAAAGGAGGGTTGAGCTTTAAGGAGAGCAGCTTCAGCTTCAGGTTTTTTCTTCTCAAGTTCCAGTTTATGCTTTTGAGACTAGAGAATGATGACTTGGTTGGTAAGCTCTTAAATTTGAGAAGACCTAGGAGATGAGGATTTAAGAACGAAAGTGTCTTCAGTTTTAGCATTTGCAGTAGTATGAACTTCATCCTCCTCATCTTCATCACTATTATCAACAACAATAACAGGATCATCTTCAGGTGAATTTAGGTCTTTGAAGTTTGTCTGAACATTTGACACAAGTTTTGCTAGATCTTCCAACTTGATTATTCTGGAGGATTCTTCCTCAGCTTGTCTAGTAATAGAGTTGATCCCTTTTCCTATTGTCGGTTGAGTGAGGACAGTCTCCAACCCTTCACTAACAGATTGGGTTTGGTCTACAAGAACATGTGGGTTAGTACCTACAGATATATGATCAAATGAAGTGTTTTTGGTTCGTTCATCCATACCCTGTTGTTGAGGTATAGAGTCATTAGGAACAGATAATCCAGGAGTAGCTTTAGCTGTGGAATATGCTGAAGCATCACATCCTGATGCAGACTCAGAGTGAACAATGAAAGATGCTGAAAAAAATAGGCTTATTTAAATTAAATGCTGGCATACCACTACTGAGTCGAGGGTTGGCTCTTTCTTCACTGGTGACCCCTAAAGATGCTTGGCCATCAGTTGCTTGATGGTCCTCTTTATGCATTCCAGTATCCACAGGTGTAGAAACTAAAGGCTGGATTGGGTTTGAGTCCATGGCCAAGCTGGACTCTTTTCTTTTCTTAGAATGGCCAGTTTTAGAACTGGTGGGTGCTTTAGAGGACCCACCTTTTGTTTCCTCTTTGCTGGATACAGAGGGTTTTTTTCAAGAAGGTGAATGCTTCTTGTGTCCAGGTTGAGCTCCAGGCTTTGTACCTTGTAAAACCCTCTCAACACTGGAAGATAGTTTGGGAGCTTTAAAACCCACTGGCTTAGCTGCAGAGCAGATAGCCAACATGTGGTCTATGAAGGGAGGTTCTTCAGGTTGGTTGGGCTTTAGTGCCTAATTGTTGACACTGAAGACTTGAGTGGGGTAGAGTGTGACATCACCATCTCCATAATCCTTCATCTTGTGCATTATCAACAGAGATAGAAATCGAGTGTAGGGATTCCCTTTGTTTCGTCTTCAGCTTGTTGATGATATCCTCCAAAAATATGTTGGCATAGTCTATGTTAATGTCATTAGCTAGACTATACAGTATTATGGCATCTATGTTCGTGATTTGATCAAATCCTCCAGTTTTACCCCCTAAACATTGGATAATTTTTGCCATTAGTAACCTCCACCTAGGAGGAAGGAGACTCTTCCTGAGAGTTCCTTTGGCAAAAACTTCTTCCCTATATCTAATAGTTAAAAACCAATGCCTAACTACATCAATGGATGGTGGTGCAACATATTCATTAGAGTGAGGAAGGTAATGAGCACCAATGGCATTTCTAAAGGTGTTTACCCCTACTTCTCCATAGATACCACCAGTGGGGATTGAGAAGGAAACCTTAGAGTTTTCAAGAGCTTTATCCGTGTATCAAAACTCGGCAAGGTATTCCTTATACATGTTTGGAGATCTGGTAAATGGTGTTCTAATGCAACATTTGGAAATGAAATCAGAAATACATTTGAAAAATTCCTCGTTAGTGTGTTTTGGGTATAGAAGAGCAACCTTATTGTTTTTGTTGAGGATGATATCTTCAAGATTGAAGCTTACTTATTTAGCAGAAACAAAGGGTTGTTCTTATTGTGGAGGATTTTATTCTTGGTTTCCCATTTGATGTGATTAGGGTTTTGATGATTTGATTTGTTTTTGGGGTTTTTTGTGTGTGTGTTCTTGGTGAGATGATTTGTTTGTTTTGTTATGAGATGTGATTTGTGAATGGTGGAGAGGGTTTAT
>BQNB010197215.1:0-11230 GCA_026074375.1 Tanacetum coccineum | reverse complement strand
CACTAGTATAACTTCCTCAAATCATGGTACATTTTATCCGATCCAGGATGAATGGAATATTTTGATTTATGAGATTCCAACATGTTTAGACCTCTCAATCCTCCAAATAATAGTAACCGATCTAACTTTAAATGGCTCCCCTTCGCCACGAAATCCTTCGGCACCAATATTTTCCTCCTTGCATGCTTCAACTTGTGCATTCCGAATTTGCTCGGGTAAATTGTTATGTACCGTTACCACTAAAGCACGCACTCGAATCGGTTCCTTATCCCTTTCCTTGCAATCACTGATTTGAAACACAGATTCTAGTTTCTCCAGCCACTGACATAATCTCACGGGACCTTCGGTGCCTTTAAAAGGTTGTGGGTCACACTTCATGAATGTTATGTAAGTACAGCCAGTAATTTCGGGCGCTGCCGGTTCGGCACCACCAACTTCAGCACCACCGGCTCCAGCACCATCGGCTCCAACACCACCGGCTCCAGCACCACCGGCTCCAGCACCACCGGCTTCATCACCACCGGCTCCGCGGTTCATATTTGCCATAAATTCAGCCATAGATGCGGCAACTTGTTACCTAATAACCTCGCGCATACGTGCCTCAAACATTGCTTTTGGCGGCATGATCCTGTTGCAACACAAATCAAATCATAATGAGTATTCATTCGATGATTGTATTAAGCAAAAGGAACAATTTAAAAGAAACAAGAAAAGAAAGGTAACAACTACAACATAGAATAAAAACCAAAAGATAGTCATTTCACTAATCACAAACAAGTTACAAGTTGCATTGTCATACATTACATGTCACCATCTAATGCTATACAACTCCAAAAGATTAGTTCTACTAATTGACATCGCAGTTTAGTTAGTGATTTACAAAAGATACTACTAATGATAAACTAATCTACTAAGAGTTACTAGTTGGTCCACGTGGCTCGGAAGGTCCCTCAGTCCCATCAGAAGTAGAGTTCTTCGATTTCTTTCTCGGACGCTCAGTATCTTCATCATCAGATGGCGGCTTCGGAACGACCCCAATACGAACCATATCTAAGTAGAACATCTTATTCCACACTCGGGACTCACGCAACCCCCTCTCAGCAATATCACGCTCTATACGAGCCTACACCAACTTAGTCTCAGTCTCAGCCAATCTTTTCTTCAATTTGGCATTCTCCCCACTCTCCAATACCGACATCCTCTCGAGAACCTTACCCAAAGCACGCTCGACATTTTCAAAATCATGATTAAGTAACTTCCTTTCTTTTTCCCCGATTTTATCCTTGGACTTGAGAAGAGCAATCTCAGTTTGGCATGTACCCAACTCAGCCTCCATGACTTTAGCTTGTGTACGTGACGCCTCTAAATCAAGCCTTAAGGTCCACGGTGCTAATCCATCAACATTAGATGAGTCACGAGCAGAAGATGACTCTCCTACCTCAAATAAGCCCCTCGGAAAGTCGCGAGTAGCATAAGGCTTTTGGGTAATAGTCCCAACAGTAGCCTCGGGTGCAACATCGACCTCCTCATCCTCTGACTCAGAATCGGAAGACACAGAATCAGATGACACATCTCCAGGTGGCGGGGTTTTGTAACCCTTCACCTCATAAGGAAATATAAACTCAGCATCATCCTCGAGCTCAATCTCAACATCTTCCTCAGGTTCCTCTTTAGGATCTTCTTCAGGATCTTCTTCAGGATCTTCCTCGTCATAATCAACCAAATCAATATCGTCGAGAATGTCAACCATTTCGTTGGGATCATGGATATCCACAACTTGGTTCGGCTCGGGAACAACTGGGTTCACTTCGGGAATAACTTCATTCTGCTCGTTAAGATGATTAGGGTTCTCCATGACAATCTGCGTCGTATAAATATCTCGTATTAGTATTAAATAATTACATAATTAACATTTATATTCAAATAAACGAAAATTTCATATTATAACATATATATTTTTCCATATATATATCGACAAATAAATCCTTCTCAAATAGCTTCGTTCCGTCTCGTTATAGTGGGAGTTAAGGTTCCCATGACAGATCTGCGTCGTATAAAATATCTCGTATTTAGTATGAAATAATACATAATTAACATTTATAATAAATTTACAACATATATATAAATTCATATATATATATATATCAAAAATTAGAACTTCACAATCCGGTCTTGTCAAATAAGATAATTCGAGATTCTTCTTGGCACCTTATAGCCAAAGATATATTTAAACAAAAATTATTTTGTAAAAAATTATCTTCACTTGGAAAATCTATTGTTCACTATAACTTAAGCTCTTGATACAACTGTAACACCTCATTCAGCCGGATCCAGACGGATAGGGTATCCAATGGAGTTACGACTGTAGCACAATAACTTCAAATCATAGACAACGACACAAAAAGAGGCGTTTTGAGAAAATTTTCATTCATTCGAATAATGAAAAAAGTTTACATCACTGGGTCCCCAAATAAGTTTAACAACCTCATACAACGTGTTTTACAAACATTTCCGAATGAATAATTATTTATGTCGACCTTCATATCTCCACGCCAGAATTAACCTTCAAGTCCCTGAGATAAAACATGCTACAAGTCAACAATAATGTTTGAGTGGAATCCATAGAGTTAATAATATATCAACAATAAAAAATTTTCCGAACTACAAGTATCATTTTCAATATTCATCTGATACACGATGTGACCATACAAGTTTTCCCGGGGGATTATTATATAGCATCATGACATCGAACCTTACCATATATTCACTATAATGCCACTATACACCCTCGCTATAAGTTATCTTATTCTCTATACAATCATCCTTTTGTCATTTTTTCCCGACACAAACGAAAGCTAGTCGTACGGATCGACATGTGGTAAGCCCTCCAAATAGTAACTATTTCATGTATAGCAGCGTGTGTCCCTTTTGCCGGCAAATTAACAATTCATGATTTCCACGGTCTTATTATCTACGAGTTAAGCTAACTTTAATAATATAGGCACTACCAATACATCCGGGTCCCTTGTGTTCAATTTTAAAAAAAACAAGCATGTTATCTCCCTCGCGGGTTTTAAAAACAATTAAAAGTATAAAAAATGCGAGGCTATGAACTACACTTAGTGATGCGACGAGAATATCGATGAATAAAAACTATTCGAAAGTAGGCGCGTCAATCAACCAAACCCTATACAAAAGTAACGGGTCTATAGTTTCTAGTCGATAAAATAAAATTCACAATTTAAATATGTATATATACATGTATCTTATATGATGATCAACAATTTATAATTCCCTAAGTTTTATTCTCATAGTCTTCTATGTGTTTTAACCATTCTAAGTAGCTCATTTTACACTAGTTTTAACCAATTTTATCCAAAGGCCCAATTGGCCCATTTAATGAGTCCATAAGAAATTATTCCCTTTTATAGTCTAAGATCAGTATCTTAACCCATTAATTGGGCCCTAAGTGGGTGGTCCCAAAGTAGAGTCCATAATAGGTCCATTCATATACATTGGGCCTTATGGCACAATAAGGTCATATAGTCCATTTTAAAGCTTGTTTTACGAGTTTAATAGTAAATTTTCTGGTTCTCGATGTCCGGGTTAAGTTTATTATCCAATAGGTTCATCAAAACAAAATTCCCAAAAGTGGTCCTACCATCTCGGGTTTAGTCCAAAAACGCGTCAACAAATTTTTAGTAATGATATAGAACTAAAAAATTTATATGTTTATTGCTGCAAAAATAGTTGTATCTCTCAAACCATAAATGATATACTTATAAAATTTATATTCCTAGTTTCATTTTTAAATGTACATTATAAATTAAAAGAGTCATTTTTTATAATTATTTAATAAATATAAAATTAAGGTCACTTCATTATATAAAGTGTCAAGTTGGCATTTTTGGCTGAAAATTTCATTTTCAAAAACCATTTTTTGATGCCATTTTCAACCATAATGAATTGTTTGATCATCAAATGGGTACAGAAACCTACATGATTTTATCTAGTCTCATATTTTAGTTTTTAACCAACTCAGTACGCAATACATGACTTTTATACGTTCGTCTAAGCAAGTCAATTTGATTGTCTTTTAGTAAAATGTTATAACTTGATCAATTTTCACTTTCCATTGAGTATACCTATTAGCCACAACATGATCAAATCCACTCAATCTCTACAACCTAGTTAAATCAAATCAAGTATAATACTTATGTAAAAATCCAGAACTTACTATTTACAACAGCACTAAATTTCCAATGAGTTCTAGCAATTTTTAGTAGTTGATTTAGTCATTTTTAACCCTAGAAACTACACGCAAACAAATCATGCATTACTTGATCATACAAAATACAAACATTTACATATAAATTTGGAATGTGAACATTTACAAGCGAATTGAAAGATAATAAAATTTATAAGATTTTACCATAAAAAAAATAGTGATGGTGATCAAATGATCAAAGAAAATAGATGAAACTTCAACCTCAAACTTGGTCTTCACCCTTATAATTTTTGATCATCATTATTTTTACCCAAAGTAAGTTGATGAAATCTTGATTTATTTCAGCCCTAAAATTGTGTGAAAACTTTCTTGAAAAAGCCACTTAATCACTCAAAAATTCTTCATTTTTATAAGAAACAACATTGTTTACATGTATGTTATTATTTGAATAGGTAAATATTTTTGATGGAAATGGTGTTTATGCTATGGGGACGGCACACACACAGGAGAAGGTGAGGTTTTTGATTTTTCATGAAAATATGTAGAAAGAATTGGAATAGATGTTGGGTTTTAATTAGGCTAAATCATGCAACCATAGCCAACTTATAGTTTTACAAGTGTCCCATAGGACACTTACAAACTTGACACGCCACCAGGAAGTAGTTTTTACCACTTTTGTGATTTTGTTATTTATAATTATTATTATTTAAGGTAAACGTTTTAAGATAGGTGGGTAGTTTTGAGGCTAACGGGTACCAACGTAAAATAAAACGAGAGTTAAGGCGAAACCACGAAGTAAAAACGAACAAGATAAAAATAGTTCTACGAAAATCGTGATACTTTTCTGAAAATTTTAAATTACGTACGGTACGAGACAAATAATAATTATAAACATTGCTCGTAGTAATTTTTACGTAAAATACCAAAAATGCACGTAATATGAAAAATAAAAACGAATGCAACAAAAACATTGCAACGGCATTTTGGAAAATGTAAACGTCGATGACTTAACGTAAGAATTCGTCGGTTACTTCATAAACTCGCGAAAATTAACAATTGTTAAGCCAAATTTCTTCCCGGTTAGCCGGTGAGTTCATATCTCAATATAAAAAAATGAAAATATAATAATACTCGAAAATAAAAAAAAATAAAATCCGAACCCTGAAATTGACGGATTTGTCACAATGTCAAAATACACTTGTTTGAACACTCATAAAGTTCACAAGTTGTACACAAAGATCTCCCTACGCATATCCTTAAGATCTTGCCAGCAACATCCGAGTCATACATAAGTATTCACAGTGAAGATGGAAATACCACCTGCTTGAGCTAACATCAAACATGATTTTTCTTGGTAGTAACTGCAAGATTCTATATGAATCAAGCTTGTAGAACTGGATATCAATTTTGGTCCAGTAAATAAATTGACGACTTAATCAGAAAAATAGTAACTATCTAATTCACTCTTACCGTGTTGTCTGCTTTGAGACATTCCGGTAATGAGAACTAGCAAGCATGATGAATCTAATACATCTGTGTTAGAAGATCTTACGTTTTGAGCTGGAAACCCTAATCAAGGAGATTCTTTTGAATCTACTTGAACACATGTATAATATTATACTATAAAACGGGAAATCATAGGTTTAATGCAACGAACTAAAAGAATGAATGACAAAGCCCAATCATCTTTTATTGCTAACTGTTTTATTTCAAGATAAGACCACAGTGTTGCAGCCTCATTCCAGCGAAGTCGGATTCATAAACCACATTCACATACACAAGCCTCAAAGTCAATTCATCAACAATCACGATAGTATATTCTAACAATCCCCACCTCAAAGAGCCTCAAAGACAAATAAAGTAGATCATCAAGTCGGAGCATGATGGTCAAGAGCACAAGTTGATCAAGGAAGTCAAATCAAGATGATTCAATGTCAAGGAGATGATCATAGATAAAGATCTCAAGAATTCAAAGTCAAAATATAAAGGCTCAAATACAATCCAAAGCATGGATGACCAAAGCCATTACAAACAAGACAAGACATAAAAGTGGCCAAAGCATTAACTTAAACTCCATATCTTCAATGTCAATCCATTGGTACTAGAGGAGTTTGAAGAACGAGACCTAAACAATGGGGATATTGGTTAGCCTTAATTATATTAAGTCAAACAAGAATGTTATCGGTCTTAGAAAGTCAAACTAGGTCTTGTATTGTAATAGCTAGCCCGGGTTTAACGGGCTTGGATTGTAATCTAATATTGTCCGTGTTTCGGGCTCAAAGCCCAAGTTAAACCAAGCCCGGCCCGTTTAGAAAGCCCAAGTGCCAAGATAGCAAGGCATAGGTATAAATAGAACCCTCTCCACACAAGGAGAAGGGTGTTGGTTACATTTTCATTCATTTTGTAACTGCCACTTTTCTCTAATCTAATCGTCTTCTTGTTTTCTCTCGCTACTCTACGGTTCCTCTCTAAGTTTTCTCTTATTCTAGCAATTGGTAAAGATTATTTGTTGTGTAATGGATTTAAATTAGTGGGATCACAACTTACTACTTCTAAGAACATCCACACACCCTCAAAATTCATGTAACGAACATATATTCATGAATCATGGAAATAAAACTGAACGAACATCAGCTCTTAAACCCCCCCATTAGCAGCTTCAAATGAACATTTTACTGGTCCGGTTTTACCTTAAACCCGAACACCCATTTATACCACTGAAAACCCGTTACAAAAACAACATGGGAACGAAGATCTGGATGTTCTAGTCGCACTTGGATACACATTTAATAAAAGCATCGCTTTTGGAAAAATTAAGGACAATATATTTCTTAGAAACAAGTACAATGTATATCTCGTTTAATCTTCTTGGTAAATATTTGGATCATAAGGCCAAGTGAAAAACCATCTGATGCAGTTAGCAAAGCTTTATAGATCTTGCTCCCTATACAGCTTGCTTAATGACAATGAACGATAGAAAGAAATGCTCATTCAATATTAACGAGTATCTAAAGAGCTATTTGACCAATGACAATGAAGAAAAATGCTCTTTCAGATATCATGACAATGCCTTTTCAGATGCATTAGCAACCTTAACAGTATATAATAGAAAATCGTTACTTTGGATATTAACGTATATAATATTTTTGAAACAACATATTTGAGAGTACTATAGTATTTGAAAAATGCTATATAGATTGATATACTTAGTCAAAATATAAATCTAAGTTCTTACTGTAATACTTATATGATGTATATAATAATGTTAACCATTTTGATAACAGTTTCTTCATGAGAAAATTCAAAACTAAAGTTAATTTAAAGTTATTTACGATCGAAAGTGTCACCAAAAGATTAGATTTATTTGCTCATTTATTAATTAAAAATGAAATATTATAATATAGTGATTTCGAGAGACAAATCAATGATTTCACATAACGTTGGTTAGAGAGGCGGCTTGAGGATTAACACATTATATGAAGGTTTCATTTAGGATCCGTATGTGGTGGGATTAATAAACTCAATTGTGTGTTCGTATTCGAGGTAATTTTGTGCTTATTTTTAGGATTGATGTTAAACTGAACACCTATATGATATTGATGTTGCATTTTGTACTTATTTTTGTGATTAGAGAGAAGTCAATGGGAATACGACTAAAGTGGTAGGTAGCCGAGAAGGTGAAAAAGGGAAGTGTTGGGAAAGAAGCTAGAGTGCTAAAGAACCATTCGCCTGCTACTTTCCTTAAGGTATGTGTGTGTCTAAATATTATACGCATACGGTAATAGTGAACGAGCTTTATTTGCATTAATCATTCCGTTGTCTAAATATTACATTATAGTATCATCCCTTGCAATAAGTAAATTTTAAACGGTTCCTTTGAATAGCCGTTAGTAAATGCAACTTCATAAAGTGGGTTGCGGTAGACCTTCTAGAAAGTAAATAAAAATGATTTCAGGTTAAGGAAGGTGCACTTTCGTTTTGCATGTGCTAAAACATAAAGACTGGACTCATTTTAGGATTAAGGGATCACCTTTAATTTGCAAATGACACACACATACGCTATATCTAATAATAATAATAATAATAATAATAATAATAACTATAACAATAAAAATCATGCGTTTGTTCCCTTGCAATTGCAGGCTCCAGAAAGAGGAAGCAAGGATCATTGCTTGGGAAAACCTACAGAATGCAAAAGCATAGGCATCAATCTGGAAACTTGAGGTGTGTTCATTGTGATAATAAATGAGACACCCATTCTAATAGCAAAGTGTAGATAATGAGTTCTCTGCAATCTGGCTTCATAAAAAATCCTTTACCTTTGCGTACGATGAAAGTTGTATAGAAAAAAGTGCTGGGAATTTAACAACTATTGACCAATTGAAATCACGAGTACGCAGCGGAAAACATATAAACACGTTTAGAATACATAATTAACAAAGGATCAAGAAAGTGTACCATTTAGCAATTAATGTAAACACCGTCTTGAATATACGCGTGTGTATAAATCAAATACCACACAATAACCACCCAAGATCTAAAGGTAGATCTCTCTACTTCAACACATATAATACGTTCATAGCAAACAATTAAGTATGCTAGTACTGGTAGTGATAAGCTTGTAAACCACCTTGTTCTCGTAGAAATCAACAATTGAAACCTTTATGGTTTCCTTGGGTCGAACGAATACAAAACCGAACCCCTTTGGGAATTTTAGTCGATCGCACAAGGGGAGAGGGAAAGAAGTAGAGAATTTTAGAGATTTAGGTTTTCAAGTTATATAAATAATGATCCTCTAGATCTCTTTATATAGGCATGCAACTTGGCTTGCAAGTTAGGCAATTCCACCTCCTCTTGGAGATTAGGAAACTAATTGACTAAGGCAAAAAGGAAACAATTTCCACATTTTCCTTTTCTCTATAATTGCATATTAGTCCCTTGTTTGACTATTACATTTAATATATTTATTATTAATTGTTTTACGTATTAACGTGTGCGTCCCTGTAGGCTCAAATCAATTCCCTGACATATATTATTTTACGTGGACATATTCGAACAGCTCCCACTTGGACACGTATCAAATAATATAATAACATTGGTAAGTATCTAGCAACACGCCAATGCTCCCAAGATTATCCGAGTGTGGTTTCATAAAGTCACGGATAAATGATTTATGTATTTACAATCCCTTTATTTCAGATACCGTGTTAAAAATGGATATGGATCAATAGTCATTCCATTAATTAACGATTCTGTTTCTCTCATATATGATTAATCAAGATTACCAAAAATGATTGAGACATATCTACATGAGTTTTTGGGTGCGGCCACACATACATCTGATTAACCCTACGAAGGGCCCAATGGCATCATTCTTTAACTATTGAAGGAACAAATTCTTTATTGACTATAAGTGTCATGTCACATGCTTTATAATTACTTCTGAAATAGTCCTTATTAGCTATCTTATTCAGGATAACTAGAACTAAATCAAGAAGAATAATCCACACATGCAAGACCTACTTGCATCTCAAGTGTAAGGATTTAGTAAACAAAATCACTTACAAGATTCACTTAATGACGCCGATCTATAAAGTAATAATCTTGTTAGTTGGGGAAGTCCAATATTCATCTTATGAATATCATGTGAGTTTGTTGGACACATCCTTTAATATCTAAGATATCACCAATCACTTAGATTTGTCTTAATTTAACAATATTCCTATATTGTTATTCGACAACGGAATAATTTAAAATAATAAATATTATTCACGGATTAAGCATGCAAATATAGGACACAATTTGTATTATATATAACTTCATATCACATATCTTTATCATTAATAAAATTGTCTTAACATCCTTTATCTAAATACTAAACACAAATCTACATGAAACTACTAGCTAAACGAAGTCCCATGCTCCTAGCATGTTTGAGTAAGCTTTCCTTTCGATAAAGCCTTTGTAAAAGGATTTGCTAGATTGTCATGTGTGTGAACTTTAAGAAGATTAATTTCACCTAATTCAATACATTCATGAATATAATGGTATCTTCTATGGTAGTGTCTGGCGCCCCTCTGAACCCTTGGTTCGTTGGCAATAAGAAGTGCGGCTGAATTATCGCAAAACATCTTAATAGGTTTGTTTATTGTTGGTACAATACCAAACCCTGAAATAAACTTCCTAACAGCTTCCATTGCAACTTCCGAAGCAGCTATGTTATTCAGCTTATGTAGCAGACATTGCAGTAGTACTTTGCTTGGAGCTTTTCCAATCTACTGCGCCTCCATTAAAAAAAAAGACGTATCCAGTTTGAGATTTTATGTCATCTCTATTGGTATCAAATCCAGCATTGCAGTAGCAATCAACTTGAAGTTCAGCTTTAGGATTTCCACTATAAACTAAGAACATATCTTTAGTATTTGTTAAATACTTAAGAATGGTTTTCATAGCAGTTCAGTGTGGTTCTCCTAGATTCTGTTGAAAATGGCTTGTCAGGTTATGGGCGAACGCAACATCAGGTCTAGTGCATCTTACCGCATACATAATGGATCCTACTGTTGAAGCATAGAGAACATTTTGCATACGCTTAACCTCTTCAGGTGTTGAAGCACCATGTGTTTTATTTAAGTCAAGTCTTTCTTGCATAGGGATATAACCGCGTTTGGAAGTATCCATCCTAAATCTTTTCAAGATTTTATCCATGTAAGCACTTTGACTAACTCCAATTAATCACTAGGATCTATCTCGGTAGATCTTGATTCCAAGAATAAATACAGCTTCGCCCAAATCTTTCATGGCGAAACACTTTCCAAGATATGACTTTACACTTTGTTAGAAATCGAGAAAAGACTCGGTCACTACCAATATATCATAGAATAGCTCGTAGCATAATATTTGAAAACTTACCAAGCTAACTGAGTCAACATAAGACATCCTTATGTTGGCCGGCCTATGGCATGGTATAAATACCCCTCTTCACACCTTGGAGAGGGTTGGTTG
>BQNB010197214.1:0-11230 GCA_026074375.1 Tanacetum coccineum | reverse complement strand
GACGTCATTGACGTTGCTTGTGAGGAGTATGCTCAAGAAGTGCTTGGTTTTTCTAATAATTCTATGGGTGGCAATCCCACCCCGACTTTTGAGCCCATTATTTTCGACTCTTCTCTTTCCCTCACATCTTTCGAGGGAAGTGACTTCATTTCGGAAGAGATCGAGGCTTATCTCAAAGATGATTCAATTTCACCGGAAATTGATCATGCCGATTTTGATCCAGGAGGAGATATTTGCTTGATTGAAAGATTGTTAAATAATGACCCGTTTCAACTCCCTTTGATGGACCTAAAGCAAGTAGAAGTGACTAAGGCAAAACCTTCAATTGAAGAGCCTCTGGAATTAGAATTAAAAGATTTACCATCTCATTTGGAATATGCTTACTTAGAGGGAACCGATAAGTTACCCGTGAGTTTTTATTTTTCCTGCATTTTTCACAACATAAGCGTTTTTTGGTATTTTTCTCAGATTTTTAATTCGTACTTTAGTATTTTTCTTTTATTTTAATAGTTTAAAAACTTTAAAAAAATCATTAAAAAAATAATCAAAAAAATAAATTTATTTTTCTGAAAATTTTCTTTTAATATTTAGAAGGTTTAGGAATTTAATTTACGTTCGTAGGGCTTAATTTTGAGTTACTTGCTTACTTGTCGTGTTTTCTTTAATTCTCGTTAACGTTTTTATGTCTAATTTCTTAATTGCTTAGTCGATTACTTTGCTTTGCATGTTTTATGTGTTTTTAGCTGTAGAAATAGAAACCAAATCAAATCTTTGAATTATTCAAATTTGCGATCACAAATTAAACCGATTTTCTATTCACACTTCGCTGAGGAAAAACAACCCGGGAGTTTTAGAAATTGCTTTAGTTAAAAGCAATTCTCTTTAAAACTTTTGGAATACGTATACTATTATACTATAATTGAGTTCGCCTCTTAATTACACATACTTGTTTGTGTGTGTGGTTTTGGAGCAGATCACCATCATTAATCCGATTAGAAGGTTGGTTTGTTTATTCAGTGCAATGATTACTTATCTCGAAGAGGCATATCATTCTTAGACTTAGGCGAGACTTCATCCTAAGACCTAGACACATTAATTCTGTCACAATTAAAGCAACCGCATAAAGCATCCTTATTACATGTTTATAATCTATTTTAGGGATTAAAGCAATGATGATCTTGTTGAACCCTACCTCATAGAGACTTTACCCACTTACTGCTTAAAGGTAATTTATACACTATAGTCCACTTGTCCAATTATCCAATGGAATCAGAACATTATTTGTTGAATTATCTAGATTCACCTACTAGTCAACATGTTCAATAAACCAAAGGCGGTTTCCGTTAACTAGTTAAGCCAGAAGCGTATCCTTAGCACGATTTTAGAAGGACAATACTTGTGATCCTATTATTCTAGATTACTAGGTCAGTATCACTATATCCAGTTGAATGATAGGTCGCATACAAAAGCACGTAACCAAGTATGAATTGATAAACATAAACAAGCATACAACGATAAATTAAGTAATCGAGATATAAACAAAACTAAACATTCAGATCTTCATAATAACGGCTAATACTCGAAGGTATTAGCCTTTAAACATCTTAATTAATACAAGAGTAATTGTTTTAGCCAAGGTAAACTAACCGAGTTAATGAATGATACCAAAAATTAAACGATTACAAAAGTATAAGAAATTACACGTTGTCTTCTATGGATTGGAATGCGTTGCAAGACCTCTTCTACTCTTTTTGTTTAAAGGAGCTTACGCGTAGTAGGATTAACAAGTAAGTGTTCTAAACACCCTTTATAGGTGTTAGTTAGGTTATGTCATTGTATATGAAGATCTGACTATTAAGGTTTTGGTCTGCATGACTGGCTCTGTTTATTTTCCCTTGGGCATGTACATGAACCATGTGGGTGACCACCGGAACCCTTTAGTGGTATCAAAGCCACTCTGTACGTATATAACGTAGTTAGAGTTCTTAGTAATTGCTAATATTGCCATAAAAATTAAATATTGATTTTTTATGCATGTAGTTTAATCGATCTGTGCATATTAGATTTTTAAGGGTTTTTGTATTTTTAGCAGCTTATGATTTTTCATTGTAATCTTGATTTCTTGCTTTCCAAGTGACCTAGTCAAAATACACAAGGGTTTATCCCTTGAGGGTGTCAACATTTAGTTTTAGTGGTTTTCTAAATCAAAATACATAAGGATTTAATCCTTAAGGGTGTTTATTTATTAAGGAAAACCCTGTTGGGTTTAGTTCTTGAGCCCTTCTGTTTTTCAGTAGATTTAAATATAAAATCCCCTAAGTGTTACTCAAGCTGAAGTCTTTCAGTTTGAGTCGCTGAAGTTTCTTCAGCTTCATCTCTTCAGGTCCTTAGAAGATGGGGAAGTATCTCCACTTCAGTTTATGCAGTGGTACAAAAACTGAAGAAGGCCTTTGCAAAGAGCTTCAGTTCAACTTGGTTGACAATTCCAAGCTGGACGATGTCTATCGCTTTAACAGAAGTTGAAATGAAATGTTTCACTTCTAGAAGGTTTGCAAGGCGATAAAAAGATTGCTTTATGTCAAATGGAATAAAGCAATCTCCTTGGGAAAAAGGTGCTTCTAAAGTTGGTATAGAAGTACAACAACTTTCCTTAAAGGACTGTATATGGTACAATAGATCACGTCTGCATTAAATAGTATATCAACCACCCATTGGATGCATGACACGCGTACTAAGTTAACTTGTAAACCCTAATCCTTTTGCCTATAAAAGGAAAGGGATTCCCAGAGTAAATGTTATCTCTTCCAAATAATGTGATACACATTGAAGAGTTCATTTATCTCTCAAACAAACTGAACGATTGATGACATCAAATAACGTCTATTTTATACCATCATTTATCCCATGTTATTAACCCATTTTGTATAGTTATTACAAAGAATTGTTACTTAATCGTTTATATTTAAGAATTGCAGTAATTATAGAGTAATTGGTGAAAGATAGCAAAAGACGCGCATTCTGAAGCTTAAATGAAGATATTTTGAAGATTACTATTCTGAAGACCAATACGTCGTATCCATCAAAGAAGATACGACGTATCCGTGCCTGAACTCACCAAAGACCACAGAAGGATAAAACTAAATACGTCGTATCCAGAGAGACTCAATACACCGTATTCAAAATATAGAACGAATATAATATTCTGGAAGATATCAAGCGTGGTCCCTACTCCAAGAAATCCTTAATCCAACTCTTGGATACGTCGTATCGAACTGACTTCCAGACCTTATAAATAGAAGGCTCAAAAACGAGTTTTAAGTGTGCTAAATCATATTCTCGATACCTAAACCATTAAAGTCAATTTTCAGAGGAGAAAAAGGGTAGAAGAGGTCGAGCAACGTTATCAATTCCATAGGAGACAACATGTAATTCTGTATACTTTAGTAATCGTTCAGTTTTTGGTATCATTTATTAACTCGGTTAGTTTACCTTAGCTAAATAATTGCTCTTGTATTTATTATGACGTTTAAAGGCTAATACCTTCCGGTATTAGCCATTATTATGAAGATCTGAATGTTTGGTATTTGTTTATCTTGATTTCTTGATTTATCGTTGTATGCTTGTTTATGTTTATCAATTTATATTTGTTTACGCTCTTTTGTATGCGACCTATCATTCAACTGGATCTAGTGACACAGACCAAGTAGATCTAAAGTTCGGGATAGCTCTCCATATAGTAATTTATACATCTAGAATAATAGTTACACAAATATTGTCCTTCTAAGTCTGTGTCTAGGATACGCTTCGGGCTTAACTAGTTAATTGGATATTGCAGATGGTTTATTGATCGTGTTGACTAGCAGATGACCTAGATAATTCAACAATCTAATTCCATTGGATAGTTGGACAAGTGGACTACTAGTGAATAAATTGCCATTAAGCGGTAAGTGGGTAAAGTCTCTATGAGCTTTATGAGCTAGGGTTAAACAAGATTCACCATTGCTTAATCCTAAGATAGATTATAATCAACAAATTCGGATGCTTTATGCGGATGTTTAATTGAGTCTTAAGAATGACTATGACACCTCGATGAGAAGAAATCATTACACTAATAAACAAAACCAACTTTTTTATCGGATAATAATGGTTAATACAGTTTTCTTATATAAGGTTCGACCGCTCTTTTATCCTTTGTTGATTAGCTCATGTGGGTTAAAGTGCCTTGAAATGATTGTAGTCACCAACCAAAATTGGTGTGCCAGTCTCTCAGGCTGAAAACCCCTTTTCCGTTAGAATTGGATATTAGATGACATAGGTTTAACATAGGTTTAGAGTAGAGTAGAATTAACATTAGATTTAGATAACCCAATATATAATTAAATTGACAGATTTAACCTCGATTCAAGTGTTCGATACCCTACTTACCACAAAACTACAACCGATTGGGTACACTGCCCGTTAAAGTGTTGTTTTTGGTTTAGTTGGCAAAATATAAATTTAAAACTTGAATCAATAATCTATCCATCACACAACGACACATCATTTGTAAGACCATGGTTTGCAACGATAGGGTACAATGGGGAGATTGGGGCAAACGGAACTCTCAAAAAGAGTTGTCTTCCACATCCTTCACCTGCCACACTAGTGGTTGGTGAAATGCATAAAGAGGCACAGCAAGCAGCTGGTGGCCCAACATCTTTAGGGGCCACCAGTGAAGAAGGAGCCCACCCTCAGCTCAGTAGTGGTATGTCTGCATTTCCTATAATTGAACCTGTTTAATCAGCTTCTTTCATTTTGCACTCTGAGTCTGCATCAAGACATAATGCTTTAGCAGATTTCACAGCTAAAGCTGATCCTGGAATATCTACTCCTAAGGATTCCATATCTTAACAACAGGGTATGGATGAAAGAACCAAAAACTACTCATTTGCTCACATACTTGCAGGATCTAATCCAAGTGTTCTTGTAGATAAAACTAAATCTGCTGGAGATGGGTTAAAAACTACCCACACTACTGCAGGTGCAAATGAGGAATCAAGAGCTGATGACATCTCATGAAAAGTGAAGTTAGAGGATTTATCAGACATCTTGAAAGATACAAGATCTGCCTTCTTCACTCCTGACTCCCTAACAGATGAGCCAATCATTATCTCAGATAAGAGTGAAGAAGAAGATAATGCTGGAAAAGATAAAGACACTAAAGATACTTCAGTCCTACCTCCTCCATCTCTAAAATCAACTCAAATTCAAAAGTTAATGGCTTAGGTTCACTTACTTTAGTCTCAGAAGGAAGAGCTAGAGAAAACAAAACTCAAAGCTGAAGCTAAAGTTGTCTCAATGAAAACCAAGCCTTCATATCCAGACATTAACCAGCTAATTGAACTTCTGGTAACTTCCTTAAAACCTGAACTATCTAAACTCTTAGCCTCACATGACTTTGCTAGCTGCTTGCCCACTGAACTGAAAGAGCTCCCCTCAAAGATCACTGGATTATCTAGAGAAATTAAAGATCTAAAGCAGCATATTAAAGACATAGAAATCGAACTGCCTGGGGATCTCATAGAGATACCAACAAAACTAGAGTCATTCACTTCCACTATCTCTAGTCTATCATCCCAGGTAGCTAAACTGGAAAACATTCAATGGAAACCTACAGCAAAGTTTCTCAATTTGCCAAGTCAAATTTCTTCAGTTCAAGAAAAGTTTAAGACTTTAGATTCTCTTCCAAGTATTTTGCACAAGGTCACTCATACCTTGAACAGGTTTTCCACCATGATGGACAACGCATCAGGAGCTACAAGCATGAATGTTCCTTCAGCAGGCCAAGTGATGTTCGTTCAAAAACCCCTCTTAATAATATATACATATACGTAAGCTAAGTATCATAAAAATTATTCTTAGGAAAGAATAATAAATAATTAACACGGGTATCGTTCTCCTCGATGAGGGTGAATGGAAATCTACGATTATGTCAAGAATCGAGCTTGAATGTCATTAAAGATTTGGTTTTGGTTTCTAATTCTAATAACGCAAATGAAAAGCAATTAAAGGCATGCTAAGCTAAAAATAAAGGTGACTTAAAACTAACGACTCTTAAAGCAATTAAAAAAACTAATTAAACTAACTAATTGACCAAAAATAACAAATTAAAACTCTAAAAAAATCCAAAATGCAAATTTCTAATCTTAAATGTATTAAACTAATTTTTAAAACTGAGAAAATATTTTTTAGAATTTTTTAACTAATTAAAACTATTTTTAAAAGTAAATAATACCAAAAATGAAATTTAAAATATACAACTAAATCCTAAAATTTTAACAAAATTTATAAAAATACTATAAGCTAAAAAGGTTGTTTATAAAAGAAAAAGACCGAATAAGCTTAAACCAATAAGCCAGGAAAAATAGAATAAGCAAAATAAGCTATAACTAAAACGTGTATAAGAAATAAATGAAAGGAAACTATAACAGAAAAGTCCCAAGGGCATACTGGTAAGGCGTTGGTGTTGTGAAGGAGAGGTCACAGGTTCGAGTCCTGTGACCTTCCTTTTTTGCAAAACATTTTATTTTTCAATTTCTTTTTGAAAAAGCTATAAAATAAGCAAAACCTATAAACTTTAATAAAGGAACTTTATGACAAAGCTTAAAAATAAGCATTAAAAAGCTCAATTAAAATGACAGATTTGCTTATTAAAACTAATTACTAATAGCTAAACTGTTGGTTTTATAAAAACTAAATAAGCAATTACAAAACCCTAATAAGCTAAAACAGGCTTAGTCCTAGACCTAATGAGCACTAAGGAGAAAGAAATAAGCAAAATCAATAAGCTAAAAAACATTAAAAAGGCAAACAGACAGCAAACTTTAAAACAGACCTAAGGACTTTGACAGACTTTAAAAGGACTAATACTACTACTTTTAAGCAAAGAAAATGAATTAATAAGCACTACTATTAAGCTAATTCCCAAAAATAGATTTAGAACATGACTTACTTAACTAAAATAAGCTAGGATTAAGCTAAGAGGTTTAGAAAACAAGCTAGAAAAATGAAATGAAAGTAGCAGACACAACTACTTATGATTTTGGCTTTTTGGAGAAAATGACAGATTTTAAGCTTAATTTTAAGATTCAAAAGCTAACTTGACAATCTAAAAACTTAAAACATATTAAGCTTAGACTACATTAAGCTATTTTTAACAAAATTAAACCTAAATTAAGCTAGGAATTAACTAAAAATGATCTGCATGATGAAGACATCTAAGGACAACCTACCAACTAACATACTTGGCTGAATTTGAAAAAAAAATACTTAAAAGGCTAACCAAAGATTACAGACTTAAGACAGATGCATATTGATGCATTAGAAAACTTAATTGAACACAAGAAAAATTGCTTCCTAAGTAAACTTTATATAGCCAAAAAAACAGTTTAGACACTTTCGAAATGGTAAACTTAAGAATTTCATCAAACAAACTAAAAACTTAATAAAAATACTTTAAGCTTATAAAAACTAGCACTTAGACCTTATATGAGCATATGAAACTGATTTCCTAAACAAAAGTAAATTACATTTAATTTTATCAACTTGAAACAGCTTATCCCAAACACCTCTATAAACTTGCCTTTTCATATTTAAGCTAATTTAGATCAAATAAAGCTCTAATTTGCTAAAACAGATGAAGAACTATGATAACTAATGACATACAAGCAAAACCCTTAAGAGAATAAGCACTAACAAATAAGGTGCACTAATAAGCTATAAACTAAGATAAATGGACATATTCATTTAAACCTTAAATTAAACTGATCAAAACCATAAACTAGACTAATTAAGCTATTAGAAGACTGAATAAGCATAATTAAGTAGCAATAAGCAAGAATTAAGCAATAAGATAAGCTAAACAGTTATTTAAGCTTAAAAAGAGTAAAAGAAGAAGTACCTTGATCCTAGCTCAAACAAGGATCAAAAATGCTCAAGGGAGCTTATCTACAAGCTCAAGCTTGTTAAAAACAAGCTGGTAAGGTCCATAAGCCCATCTATGTTTGGCTTATCTTCCAATAATAAGCTGAGGTAATTTTGAGGGAGTTTTAAGTGAAATACTAATTCAGTTAAGCTTTAGAAGGCTTAACTGAATGAGAGCTAGCTTATGGAGTAACAAAGCGCTTATAGAGCTTATTAGCTTGATTTTGAATACATTTAAACCATAATTGCTCAAAAGTAAACAGAATTTAAGGAAAAATATAAATGAAATTTGAATTTTATTAAAACTGAAAGTGATTACAAACTTTTGAAAAGTAAGTTACATCAAATGAAAGACAATAAGCTGAAAAATTACATAATAAGCTATTAAATCTACACTACTCCTACTCCTATCTAGATATCTTCCTCTGTGTGATTTGCACTCTATTTATAAGGATGAGATAAAGCTTCTAGGACTCTGAGACGCTCCCTACCTTCTAATATTGACCCTCCAATCTCAATCCATCAATTAAGCACTCTTAGATCACTTCCACATTATTATAGCCAATAAGATTCCACGAGATTGCCAGCGTGGCTTAAATAGTCAGATGTGTTAAGGATTTCTTCTAGAAACATAGGAGCGTGTGGGTGAATGAGATTAACCTGTGTGTTCGTTTATGTAAATGTAAAAGAAGGAGGGAAATGAAAGAGATGTACAGTAACTCTCTTTCATTGACCAGTATGTTTATAAGTTTGACTTGGGTCCAGGGTGTGGGATTGGGCTTTTGTTATTTCATTTGGGCTTGAATGAGGATAATGGATTTATAAATTTGGACATAGACTTAGGATTATAGTATAATAGTTAATGGACTGGCCTGGCCCATTAAAATGGGAATGGGTTGGCCCATTAAAGATTATTACGCCTTCGGCTTCGGTTTCACACGCTCTTTCTATTCTCGTGCTCGGTTTTGTCAGTTTTGTTTTATTTTTGTCCTTTTGTGATTTATCCGTTACCTGCAAGACATAATAGACAAAAAAACACATATACAATGCATTTTCATGTATTATTGGTCATTATTGGTCTTTTTTTAGCTTTATATTAAGGAATAAAAGATATGTGTTTAAGCACATATCACCAAGCAACTGATTCACCTGCTGAGGGGGAGAAGAACACCAAAGATGCTGATACAAACATGAAAGATGAATTAATTGATCTTCTGGGAAAAGATGTTGTGACACAGTACTACACCAAGAAGCTACTCTTTGATAAATATTGTGACAAGATGTTGAAGAGAAAGAAAAACCCTAAGATCACAAACTGTGAAGTGTTCACAAATAAAGGCCTTATCACACTGAAAATATATAGGGAAGATGGGTCTGATGAAGTCATCTCAAATCTTAAAGTCAGTGATCTACATTCGGAAGAATGGAGAGAAGTACAAGAGTGGAAAACCATTTATGATCCGGTAAAGACAAGAGTGGATTAACTGACTCAAACTGAACAAGAACTCAAGATTGACTTGAACCAACCCCTCAAAGAACAAGATCCTTTGAATGAGCTAATTAACTTAGCTAACAAGAAAAGAAAAAGAACCAGTGACTTAAGAGATCATTCCATGTCAATAAAGAAACACCAGTCATCTAGTTCAAGCCTTTGTAAGAAAGCAGGTCATTGAACAACTAAGGAAGTAGACTAAAATCTTTTGTAACAACTTTTTCTTTTGTAAATGTATTGTAATGAAAGTTAGAATGAAAGGTTTATTGTTTATGTTGTTCAATTTATATCAATTGTATAAGAAGAAGTTGTTTTGCTCACTTACAATTGATTTTAACTTAGGCTATTTGTATATTCAAATAGGGGGAGATTGTTGGGTTTAGTTCCTGAGCCTTTCAGTCTTTCAGTATATTTAAACATAAAATTACCTAAGTGTTTCTCAAACTAAAGTCTTTCAGTTTGAGCATGAAGCCTTTCAGCTTCAGTTCGCTTGAGCTTCTTTAGGTCCTTAGAAGATTGGGAAGTATCTTCACTTCAGTGTATGCAGCGGTACAGAAACTGAAGAAGGACTCTTGATTGGAGTCTTCAATTCAACTTGGTTGACAATTCCAAGCTGAGCGTAGTCTATCTCCTTAATAGAAGTTGAAGCATGTTTGTTTCACTTCTAGAAGGTTTATAAGGCAGGAAAAAGATTGCTTTATGTCAAAAGGAATAAAGAAATTTCCTTGGGAAAGTAACTTCTAAAGTTGGTATATAAGTACAACAACTTTCTTCAAAGGACATTATCTAATACTAGAAAGTAAACGTGCATTAAATGGTAGTTCAACCACCCATTTAATGCTTGCCACGTAGTCTAGGTTAAACTTGTAAACCATAATCCCTTTGCCTATAAAAGGAAAGGGATTCCTAAAGTAAATGTTATCTCTTCCAATTAATGTGATACACATTGAAGAGTTCATTTATCTCTCAAACAAACTGAACGGTACTACTGAAGCTGAAGCTTCAGTTTAGTCATAAGTAGTTTGTTTTCTTACTCTCTTAACTTTGGTTAGAGTTTAAGTTCGAAGGAGATAAAACCCTAATTTTCATTCAACCACCTTGTTTTTCCGCAAGCAAGGTGTGTCATGGATTCTTTATTTGATTCTAATAAGAACCTATACGATGAAAAGTACTTTTGTGTGTTTTAAACTTGTTCTTTATATTTTTCATATATATATGTTTTCTTACTCTCTTAACTTTGGTTAGAGTTTAAGTTCGAAGGAGATAATACCCCAATTGTCATTCAACCACCTTGTTATTCCGCAAGCAAGGTGTGTCATAGATTCTTTATTTGATTCTAATAAGAACCTATACGTTGAAAAGTACTTTTGTGTGTTTTAAACTTGTTCTTTATATTCTTCTTATATATATGTTTAAAACTCACTTTTTTGTTATGAAATGTGATAAGTTTAACTTGATAAACCTTATCTCAGATTCCAAGGGACCAACAGATTCCTCAAAGTCGATTCCCTCCTCTTGCCTGAATACTTGAGCAATTAATCTAGCCTTGTTCTTGAGTACCCCGCCAAATTCGTCTGTCTTGACCTTGTAAATCTAATTTAGTTTGATCAACATGACTTTATCTAGACACAGCACCAATTTCCAAACTTATAATCTTTCAAATTCATAAATTTCTTCTTGTATTGCATCGATCCATGACGGTTCGGTCATTGCTTGTCTAAAGTTATTTGGCTCCACAGAAGTTAGGAAGGCATCAAAGTAACACCACATGGCATC
>BQNB010197213.1:0-11230 GCA_026074375.1 Tanacetum coccineum | reverse complement strand
CCGAACGTTAACAAACATATATCTTTTCATGTGTCAATTTGCCCCAGAACAAGGTATTATTGTCATATACCTACTACTTCTAACTACAAACGTCCGTTTGATAGGGTGTTCACAAGGATTCATACCCCGGACTAGGTTGCCAAACCCAATAGATCTATTTAATGCATTAGCGTTCACCTCGCAAGGCGATTAATGGTTCATGAAATTAGGGACTTCGAAAATAGCTACTTATGCTGAAACAATCTCATAATCGGGTCCAGCATACCAAAAATCATATGTGTTCAATTTTATAAAACAAACATGTATCCCCCTCGCGGGTTTATAAAATAGTTAAAGCATTTAAAAGAAAGGCTATGAACTCACCTTAAGCAAAAGATTCCAATTCAATCAAATCTACAAGCGCAAATAACTTCACTTCTCAACCGCGAACTATATAATACATATATAACGGTACCTGACTAAATGTAAAATAATTCATATAATGCATACTTGCAACTATATATCTATCACTATTACGTATATACAATCATATACTACAATCTCCAAGTGTGACGCAAAACATTTCACTTTGACGCACTAACAATATCACAACGTTTTCCATAAAGTTTCTATTTTTAGAAAGTTTCCAAAAGTAAGGATAATATAATCCGAACTTCATATTTATCATCAATTAACTATCATTACAAACCCATTGCTCATTACAAACCTTATCCAAAAGTATACGCAAGTTTGACATTCAAAGTCAAACTTTGTGGATGACTTTTACAACAAAAATAACCAAACTTGACTTGGTCATAAAACGTTCGTTATTAAGAGTTACGTGACGATCCACCTAGCGAAACGTAGCTAAAGGCGAACACTATCACTTTTCATTATCAAAAACATCTTCAAAATTTCTCACTGTTAGAGGCGGTCACTTTCTGTCTGACTTTGGTCACTCAAAACCCATTTAAAATGACATTTGACTTAAACCAACTATCAAAACATTTTTAACTAGCCTATTTAAGCGTACCAAAACCATCAAACTTTGATCAATAACCAAATACTCTATCAATAACTTTTCGCAATTGAACATCTAGCAATAACCATACAATACGCAATATAATCAATTAAACAACACAACAACATAAACTAGAAGCTCACAATGCTATTAAGAAAATCAAACTATGGTTTCCCCTTGGTGGTTTGAGACCCAAAACAAAAAACCAAAACCTTTTTCAATACAACCAACCTTCAAGAACACTAATCTAGCTCTTTTGAACACCCCTTTTACTCGAAAACTTCAAGAACAAACCCAAAATCAAATTTCTTCAAAACTTAATGTATGTGCATTATTTTTACTAGGATGTGTAGGTCTCGATACAAGGATTAATATTTTATACTCGGATTGTATTGCATGTTAGAAAATCAATGGTTTTGTGTGTGTGTGTTTGCTTGACCGATCGAACAAGGTGCAAGAGAGGGGGAGAAAACAAAATTTTTAGTAAAAGGTTATAATGTGTGTAGGTGCTATTTATAGGAAAATAGTTTGACCACTTGACACTTTTAGTCCCTCCATCCTTATTTGTCCTTCAAAATTAGTACAAAGGCGTTTCTTTTATTTAAAATCGGTCAACAAGCTCTGGTCACACCACGTTCGTAATTATTTTTATTTCGTCCTACTAAATTTACTTTAAAACATTTAATAAAATCTTAAATCGAGTAAAACACGACCTTTAAACACGGTTTTTACAAAAACTCAGGGAAACGCCATAAAATACAAAAATAACATAATCACGCTCTCGGAGCGACAATATAAATTTTTCTAAACTTTCACGGACGCTAAAAACAAATAGAAACTCAATCACGGCTTGAAATTTCCCAATAAACAAAAAATTTCACCAAACCTCACATAGCATAAACGACTAAAATCATTTACGTAGAAAAATAATTATCATAGCTCGGGATAAACGTTGACTTGAAAGTCTGGTTGTTACAGATCAACTCTGAGGGTAGACTAATTCCTAAGGATCCACAACCGGGTGTACCGAGAGTTGGTATTCCTAGACCTCCGAGAGCATCGATGCAGGACTTGTATGAGAGGATGGGTAATATGGAGATACGCCAGGGGGCGATTGAGAGGATGTCATATAGGCAGTCGTATCATTGGGACATGTATGCTGAAGTATTTGAGCACATGCTAGGGTTTATAGTGTTCCACTGTAGGGAGCCTATAACCCACCTGGATATGCTCAGCCACAATATGATCAGTATTATCAGCAGTACCCACCTCAGCCACCGCAATATTAGCAGCAGCAGCAAGATGATGATGAGTAGTGTCGAGATGACACAAGTTGGTTATGTGACCGCATGTTTTGGGTCACGTGTGTTTTTAAAACAATTTCCTTAAAAACAATATTATTATTATTATTATTATTATGGTGTGTAAATGCCTCTGTTGGCAATTAAAACAATATCGTACTTTCTACAAATAATTAATTAGGAATATTATTATTATTTATGTGTGCTATGCAGTATTTATATTTGTAACGGGAAAAAAAGAAAAAAAAGAAGGGAACAAGACGGAAAGCAAAATATTCAAGTAATTCTTCATAAGTGAGAAGTATTATTTCACTTTCCTATTTTATCTTTCTCTATAATATTTCACATTAGGGACAATGCTCATATTAAGTGTAGGGGGAGATAAACTGGAAAAGTAAAATAAAGTTAAATGAAATTTTTTGAAAAATAACATTTTTATGATCACATACAAGCAATCTGACTCTGGATTGATAACATTATTAGCGTATTTATACCACCCAAAAGAAAATATGTAAGGATTAGATATTAAGAATTAGGGTATCCATCTTTGATACCTAAGATGATTTTTATCTTTAGCTTTCTCGAGTTAAGGTTTGAATGCAATTGCAAGTGTCTCATCTGTTGTTACGGTTGTGTATTTGCAGTTTGTCGCCTTTTCTGGAGCATTGGTATTGATTTAAAATTATATGAGTGTGTCGGTGATTTGTTAATTCTATAACTTGTGCTTGAAATCTTTATGAGACCGCAGTAGGAACACGTTCGCGTGTTATAAACATTTTACTTATCAAGTGGTGATAAAAATATAGATATAAGTAACCAATAACTTTGTTCAAAAATATTTTTAATTAAATTATCTGAAATTTTATCCGTATAAATTGAAGAACGTAAATGCTGGTATCGCTATTATAATGAAGTGCAAAGGTTGCAAACTTATAAGTTCGTTTGAAGTAGTGTGCTTATCCTAAGTATGGGGGAAAGCAAGTTTCCCCCAAGATAAAGTGAAATAAGGCAAAAGTAAGCCGAAGTTCTAAAAAAAGAGAAAAAGTAAAAAAGTGACGAAGGAATAGTTTGTTACATTACGGATAAGGTGGATTACGATTTTATTATAAACCTTTTTCAACGAATATAAAATAATATCACTAAATAAATTGCCTCTTTTGATGTTTATGTTTGGTGCTTACGTCATGTCGGTGAAGTTTAGTTTCTTGTACAAGCTTATGGTAATTTAAACATTTTATGACTGTGCGTATGAGTGACTTTCGTTTACTATCTATTTAACTAAACTGAGCGAGTGCAAAACAATCTTATCTATAAAAATTTGTGAGTTGCTTTGTCGGGTTATCTATGCTTGTGGTCATTAATCTGTTTTACTAAACCAAAATGTTTTCGCTTTGATTGTTTGAGGGCAAGCAATAAGCTAAGTATGGGGGGATTTGATAACTCTCTAAATATACATAAAATATCCTTCGAAAATATATAAAATATATATGTTAACGCATGAAATATTGCAAGTTTTGGTTGTTTGTTGGTACAATAATTGTTTCAGGACCAAGAATGACAAGAAGGATCAAAAGTGTCAAAGAAATCCGTTAAAAGCACTAACGGTCGTTAAAGGAAGAATCTAGAAGAAAAATAAATGAAGATTTAATGAAAAGTGCCAAAGTGCGGCGCACTACCCCAAGTGCGGCGTACTTCATGGCGGGATAAATGCAATTTAATTACACACCAAGTACGGCGCACAATTATATTTGTGCGGCGCACTTTTCCTGTAGTTACAAGGAAATGATTATGATTGATATTAATGGAGACCTTCCATATACCAACTTAAACCCTAAACTTGTGCTATAAATAGAGCACGAATTTCAGTGTTTTTAGCATCCCATTCCTTACAAATCATCTTTCAATAATCATTAGAAGATGTTCGGGAAGTTTTCTAGTAAAGTTAGAAGTTGTTCTTGGGGATACTTGAAGTATTCTATGAATCTTCGAAGTTTCCAGGTTGTAATCGCACCGGAGGTATGAAATTCAAGCCAAATGTGATGGAGGAGTAGTCTTGCTAGTAGAAATTCCGGGTAACTAGTGTTTGGATCGAAGAAGTTCTTGTAATAAACCATATCATTTGCTTGTGGAATCGGTATAAACACGTTATTCCTTTTGGTTATCGTGTTTTCTGAATCTATGATGATTGTTATGTGTTTTGTTGCTATGAATATGGAGTAGTGAATTATATTTATTTGGGCTATCTTGAGCGATGTTATGAACAAGTTGTGATATTATGCTTATGAATGTGATGATAATGAATTCGATGTTTAAATATCTGGTAACTTGTTGATGTTTGATTATTCATACTTTTTGGAGATAGGTCGAAAGATTCCATCAATATGTCTATATTTTGCATTGTTTCTCTATGGCAATTCGATACTGGTTTTATGATAATTATTTAGTGAAATATTTATCAATCCGGAGATGAAGATGTTTAACACTTGATCATATGTCTAACGAACTTGATTAAGGGAAATTATCATTATCATATTCATACTTGAATCAATCTTAATGCATTTTATATATTGAAGATTAAAGGCCGAAAGGATTCTCTAATATATGAATTAGTTAATTGTATGAATGATTACCCATATTTTCATGCTTTTAAGCGTAATTCATGTTGCTTGATTACATTGCTTGTTCATGATTCATTGCTCTAAAGCCCAAATAAAAATTACTTTTTAATCTTGGAAAATATTAACTTGAAATCTTTAGATCAGTGTACAGTCTATATGTAATACATCAACCCTTTTAATAATAACTAATCCTGAGAACGACCTGGTCTTACCCTATTAACCTATACAATAAACGGGGGTTTATACATTACCCTGTGTGTTAGTTGGAAATTGGAATAAAACTAGAACTATAAAATTTAAAGCTTTTATAACACATCAGTGTCATACTTCATAAATTCATATCTCGCTCGACTCTTTTTATTTTAGAAAACTTTCAACTCGTATGCAAAGTAATTAGACCATACTACAATATTCTTCAAGGACTAAAAGCCTTATTTGGACTTTAAAAAACTAAAAAAAAAATACTTTTTAAAAGGCCTAATCAAACACTAAACCTAGTAAAATTGGATGCTGAAGTTTTATAAAGACACGCCTATTTCAGTCAACCCTTTTTTGAAAGGCGATAACTTTTCGTTACAAGGATTTACAAAACGATGCGATTAACCCACTGCCCTTTTTGTGTTTTGGATATTCTAATTTAGCCCTTTAACTACTTGACATTTGTCAGTTTTATTAGAATATGTACCGTGTTGACGGTGGTGAATTTATGAGATTTGAGGTATTTTATGGTTTATGGTGTATAATAATCCTTTTTAGAGGGTATTATTATGTTGATTGTGTTCCGGATGGTTTGACCCGTGAATAGCGTGAAATGCTAAAAAATGAGTCCCGACACGTCCGATAATGTCCAAAATGAGTTTTGGGGAATAAAACGTGGAAATATGTCAAGTAAATACTCTAAGTTATTGGAAAATTATTTTTAAGGTGAATAAAAATGCTAATTAACTTTGGGAAATATTTTACGACCAAGTTTTATGAGATTTAAGTGAATCCCCCTGGCACCAAAAAGAAAATAACCCGAACCCCTTATTAGATGCTTAAGTGGGACGTGTAAGGGTTAGGGGACAAGAAGGATTAATTTTAGCTAAGCTTGTCCTAAGTTGGTACATACAAATATTCCTTCCACCATTTTGAAAACACATAGTTATCATTTCACAAAAATATTCTTTCCTTTTCTCTCTTTGGTTTCGAACGAGCTCCACACACACAAACACTTACATTTTTTAAACCTTGATCAAAAACATGAAGATTGGTGATATATTGGGTTGATTCTAGTATTCGGGTATTCATTAAAAAAACGTTTGGGTTGTCCGGTTCGCGTCGAAAATTATTTTGAAGACCATTCTTGTAAGTCTTTCAAATTTAAATTTTACTTGTCCTTTTGGGTTGTTAATGATGCATAGATGTTAGTTGTACAAGTTGATCGTCGTAAAAATCAAAACTCAAAAATAAAATAAGTAATAAAAAGGTGCGTTTGGTTCGAAAATAAAAGGAAAGGAAAGTGAGGTTTTGTTAGTTGTAATATTGTGGTTGTGATGGTTAAAAAACATTTATTGGCAATTATTATTTTGAATAGTGAGCTTATTTAGCTTATTTACATAAGCACTTTTCGGCTTATTGAGCTTAAGATGGTTCAAAAACCACAAGGTGTTGTAGAATTATTTTTGGTTGTTTTACATTTGTTTGTTGTAAATACGTAGACTATTTTTACTTATGGTGATAACCAAATGCATACGTAGCTTATTAGCTTATTTTTAAGCTTAAGTATATAGATTTTGGAGCTTATGGGCTCACGGCCTAATAAGCCCTTTTGAGCCGTGGCTTATGAGGAGCTTATTGTGGTTCGGATTACTTTGTTACTTATTGGTTTGGGCTTATGTATACTAATGGACTTTGGTTTTGGGCTTAGAACGTATTTTGGATACATAAAAACCTTAATGGACCCTTGTTGGGCCTTAAAGCCCAATAATAGTTAATTAGTCGTTTTGAGAGTTTTGACGAACTTTTGGGAAGTGAAAAACATTTGTGAAGTTATATTGGAAGTCATTTTGAGAATGTATCTTGGTAAACGTCGTGAAATGTGATTTTTGGAATTTGGTCAGAAAGTGTCGTAATATTGAGAATTGTTTGAATTTAAGGTTTAAAAACCTTGGGAAACGTTATATAAACGTACGGGTCATGTTGAAATTTCATAAAAAGTCTATACTTAGAATTTTTACTTAAAGCGTGATTTTTCGATTTAATAATAAAATATTATTATTTTAATAAGTCGACTAAAAGACAAAAAATGCATTTTTTCCGAAACTTCTCTAAAAAATGTATAAACGAAAATAACGTTTCATTTCGTATAAATATACATGTCTAATTTATGATAACTAAATATAACCGAATGGAGTTATCGGGAATAATAATATATATATATATAAAGTATATGATATATAAATATATATATATATATATATAAATATATGAGTTTAGGATCAAATGAGACGTTTTCTTAAAATAAAGAAGAAGATAAGAGTAACTTATAACCGAATATCCTAGATGCATCGACTAAATAGATGCATTTCTTAATCTATACATGCATTATAATGCATCATATGTGTTTTCTATCTAGCTTTTAATTAGATCAGTATACGTATTTTAGAATGCATTTCATGATTTCTCTTATTTTGGTCCTCTACATGTGGCCAAAATCAGGAAAAATCAATTTGTACATAAAAACATCAAATTAACTTTCGGAACTCAAATGGTGCCATCTAGATGAATAAAATGCATCTAATGAACAGTTGTTGCATCTCAAATGTGTGGTTTTATCACTTCTTCTCACCAGCTTCTTATTTTAATTTACCTTCTCACTAGATCCCTACTCTTTAATATTAATATATATAGATATATATATATAGTATAATAGTAAGTATATATATATATATATATATATATATATATATATATATATATATATGTGTGTGTGTGTGTGTGTGAGTGTATGAAGTGGTGTAAAATAGTAATATACAATCTACTTATATTTACTTAACTATTTACTTAAATAGGTAAGACCGAGATATGAGGTTGGGATAATGATATCGTTTTGGAGTTAATCTCACCATCACAAATCCACTAAAACGTGTTAAGATAACCGTACAACATGCATCTAACCTCTATGCATCATACCTGAAAACTATTTTGGTAAATGAGTGTCTAAGTGGAACATTAATTGGACTAGGTCGTGTCCGGACGTCGTTGCATTTGCTTGTGTGATATTGAGTTGGCTGATTGAGACCTTTGCTTGAGGTGAGTTCTCGTAGCCCCACTTTTTAAATCTTTTCTGTTGGGGGAAAATGATACTCAAATGTGTTTTGAACTGTTTTTCTGAACTCTGCAAAACGTGGTTTTGTTTTTGGGACAATTATGTGCTTATGACTATTATGTGAATATTATGTGGTTTGATTGTACTTGCATGCATCGAGGTGCATGGAAATGTATGTGATTGGCAAGGATTTGCCATGTCTTGTGTGGTCCTGCCCTAATCTAGGGCTCCAGCGTAGGCCCTTTAGGTGCGTAAGTGACATATCGGAGTTGCAGCTCCAAGAGCATTGATATATGCTGGTTTGTTGACTAGCGAGGATGCTAGGTCATCGCACATGATTAGCGGGGATGCTCAGTCATGGGTTTGTTTGTATATATTCACTCTCATATTACAAAATTGTCCAACTGTTGAAAATATTGGCACAACAACTGGGTTTTGAATTAAACCTACGAGCTCACCAACATTATTGTTGACGTTTTCGAGTATCATTTTCAGGTGAAGTTAATGATCTTTAAGGTTGTGGTGCATGTAGCAGACTTTTAGAGAATCCCGTAGGAATCTTGTTTGAGAAGTCTTTCATTTGATGTATGTTTTGGATTAGTTTTCTTGAGGATTGAGGTTAAGATTGAATGGACCCCTGCGTGGGCTTATGATTGTAATAATTGGCGACTATGTGCTATGTTCTTGGATGGGACATCTCTCAAGGTTGTTTTGAGGTTGATGGTCATCATGACACTTTTATTAATGCATTTTAGTTTTCTCTATTATGTATCTTGTGTTATGATTGATCATTATGTTGAATTCCGGTGTTTCCGCCTATGACGAGGTGTGACAGAATGGTTATCAGAGCCAAGGTTATAGAGAAATAGGTGGTTTGGCCTAGACAATAACCTAGGAACCTTCATATAGTTGCATTATAGGATCTATGTGCGCGGTGTTCCGCTTATACGTGCTTATGTGGATATAGGGTATAACATTAGTTAAGTCATTCATTTGAAATGTGTGAGCCTAATACTAAGTACCACTGGTAAATGATACAGGTATAAATGCGATGGCCAACATAATTATAAACGTATCACGACTCACACATATTTAGTATTATCATCCACACAAATTGGTGTTGACACCTTAGGACTATAGTAGGCGTAGTATAGTATATTAAGCTATCATATACGTGTTGAGCGTCCCGCCTACCTAACGTTGCCCATGTTCTCCCTCGTGTAGATAATGCCGCCAAGGATGACGACCCGAAGTGCTGGCTGGCCTGTTGCCGCAACACGAGGAGGGAGAATGGGTGGACGAGCCGGTAGAGGTGGTGGTAGAACTAGGGGTCGTTCTGGTGATCAGGGTGATGGTAGGATTGATGGTCAAGGTGGGCAAGTAGGTGGTCAGGGTAGTGAGGTGAATGATGGTGTTGACGGAGTCCCCTACTTCTCCACCATCATTACACAATAATTGCAGAATTTACTTCCCACTATTGTAGCCCAAGTAGGTGACCAAGGTAGAGGTCAAGGAAATGGTAGGAATCTAAACGGCGATGCCGCCAATGACAACATCCGGGGTGATGTTAGTAGGGGTTGTACCTATAAGGAGTTCTTAGCTTGTAACCCTAAGGAGTATGATGGTAAGGGAGGTGCTATAGTGTAAACCCGTTGGATTAAGAAGATGGAGTCAGTTCAGGATATGAGTGGGTGTAAGGATAGTCAGAAGGTAAAGTACACTGCCGGTTTATTTGTTGGTAAGGCTCTCACGTGGTGGAACTCTTGAATCCACACATGAGGTCAAGAAGCCGCTGTAGGTATGTCGTGGGAAGACTTTAAGACTTTGATTAGAGAGGAATTCTGCCCGAGTAATGAAATGAAAAGGTTGGAAACTGAGTTGTGGAATCACGCAATGGTTGGGGTTGGCCATGCTGCGTATACTGATAGGTTTCATGAGTTGGCTAGGTTAGTTCCTCACTTAGTAACCCCGGAAAGTAAGAGGATTGAAAGGCATGCGTATGGCCTTGCTCTATAAATTCGAGGAATGGTGGTAGCAACAGAGCCAAAGACCATCTAAAAGGCTGTGCAGATAGCTGGCACATTGACTGAAGAATCCATTAGGAATGGATCCATAAAAAAGAACCCTGATGTTATACTAAGAAATCACTAGCTACACAAGAAAGATCCGGAGGTCGAGGAGGATTGAACAAATGTTTAGCCATATTATTAGAGAGAAAGGAAAAAGATGGGAAGAGGTGTGTGTCTTGAGAGAGAAACAAGAACACACACTCTTTTTACAAAATGAATCCTCACCCCTCCATGGAAGTATGGAGGGGGTATATATAGGTCAAGACAAGGGACACTATACTATCTTAACAGTTATAGTCCCTGTAGTTCTTGCCTAATGAAAACTAATGTAATTCCGATATGTCACCATATTTTAAGGCTAACATTTTGCCCTAAAAATCTTCATATCAGACAGACCTAATTCATATTTCCTTTGCAATTGGTCCTTCAATGAAGCAATTAGAACCCTAGGATCTG
This sequence comes from Tanacetum coccineum, assembly GCA_026074375.1. Classification (NCBI taxonomy): domain Eukaryota; kingdom Viridiplantae; phylum Streptophyta; class Magnoliopsida; order Asterales; family Asteraceae; genus Tanacetum; species Tanacetum coccineum. The sequence continues at coordinate 476 of BQNB010197213.1, read as the reverse complement.
GTTTTATAGCTTCCTCTATTTCTTTGGATAGAAAAGATGCAGTATCCTCTATTTCTTTGGATAGAAAAGATGCAGTACACTTTCAAATAGATCTTGATTGCAAGCAAGTATGATTATCATTAAATTTCCTCACCCACCAAGTTTCAGCCTTGCTTGACTTTGTACAATGCACTAACCAGGGACATTTGATGCTTTCTCCAACTTGACCTTTCTTTTTGGATTTTTTTATTACACTTGACACTATCACCTTTGGGCTTATTTTCTAATGGGCCACTTTCTTTACAAACTGGCCCCCCATCATTAAAAACAGGAACTTTTCCTCTACACTCTGCTGTCATCCTTGTTTTATCATTCCTACTTAACCACAACTGTCTTCTTTGAGCCACAGCAATCTTGTTTACCATTTCCTTGATCAATGTTTTGTTAGCTAGACACTGACCAATATAGAAATTGTCACTGTACACTAGCCCATCTAC
>BQNB010197211.1:0-11230 GCA_026074375.1 Tanacetum coccineum | reverse complement strand
TTATAGTAGTATGAAACTTGTGTCTTTTAAAAATACTCATGAACGTTTAAAAGTACCACGAGTAAAACGACAAATAAAAGTTAAAATTTGGTTTAACTATTTCATTTTTTTACAAGTTCAAATAAACGTGTTGTATATATACTGTTTTATAGACAATGATTGTTTAATCTGTATAAGACAAAAATATGTATCGACGTCACCTTTTTGTGAGCAACATAATCTTTAACAAGCAACATTATTCGCGCGTTGCTGCGGTCGTTAATTTTTCGCGCGTTGTTGCGGGGCATTATTCCTTTTTTTTCGGGTTTATTTTTTCGGGCCCATGTTTAATAGTTTGTTTTTTTTCTCATATTAAATGGCAATCGCGTATTAAGTACTTTTGTAATTTTTGTTTTCTTATTTTGTGCCGAGTAGGTTTTTTTTATGTTGCATACGTTTTTTTTTTCTTTCCTATTTTGTGTCGAGTAATTTTTTATATGGGCGTATGTGTTTGGCCTCATGTCGCGGGTATTTTTATTATCTGAATAAATCAGTACTTTTGTAATTTTTTTTTGTGGGGTGTTATTTTTATTTATTTATTTTGTGCGGGTTTATTTTTCGGTCTCATGTTTAGTAGTTTTTTTTATATAGGCGTATGTGTTAGGCCTCATGTCGCGGATATTTTTTGATCTAAATAAATCAGTGTTTTTGTAAAAAAAAAAATTCTATTTTGTGTCGAGCAAATTTCTATTTTAGAATAATCTTTAAAAAATGTAGCAAATAAAGTGTTTATGAAATGGTAATAAAAAGTAAATTTGCTACATTTTTTAAAGATTATTCTAAATGTTAGTACTCGTATTATATAGTCGTACATGAACTATAAAACCAGAAAATTTTCATTCTTTCAACAATCATTCTAAAACGTAAAATTTTCATCATGATTCTAAAACGTAAAATTTTCGTTTGTGCAAACTAACAATCATTCTACTTATATTTGGCCCACAAAATGCTACAATCATGGGATCATATTTATTGAGAAGTTAAATAAAGAAAATGGCATATGGTTGTTACTTGACCACGAATTTAAGCATATTAATAATAATCTCTTCAAGTCTCAACCAAGGCTATTAAGATCGAGATCTTACCTATGATCATGTTTATCTTTGTAAGATCGAGATTATAAAATCATATTGAGATCGTAAAATCCTATCAATTTATCATGTTTGTAAAGAAAGGATAAACGAATCAAACTGTTTTGCATTTCTACTCAACATAAAAAATAAATTCATATTATATCCTCTTGAAATGTCAATGTTCAAATTTGAAACACCAAAATAATATTCCGGTAAAAAACAAAAAAGTCAAGTTTTAATCATTAAATTAGCGATTTAGTTGAATAAGATTACATAACATGATTTAAAACCGTCTCAAAACATATGACCCATAATACCAGAATATTCATATTTTCCTACATAAACCACCACTAATTAATCTGTTATATTGAGTTGCACATTAATGTATAATAGACACTTGTAAGTGACTACTTCATAAAATAATGATTTTGATAACATGAACACTTATATCAACATTGGTAACATGATCAGACTTAAGACCCATTAACTTGTAAAATAACACCAATTATCTAATAAAAATAACATAAATCAAGTAGTAAGGAACGATCCACTCGATCATAATTCGTCGGCCAAGCAACGAAACAAAGGTGATCCCAACGAAATCTCATCCTAAATTTTCGTAGAACATAAAGACGTTTTCATCATCTTTGTTCAACTATCCCAAGGAATGCGTCGGACCAAGTATCTTGGGATAATTGTAACAAAATGGGGTGTGGTGAACGATGTTTTACATAGCTTCAAAAAAGAGATCCAATCGGGTCCTCGCTTTTGGTTTTGTACGTTTAATAAACTTAATATGATATCCATCAGTTAGATTCCAATCTAAGACGCATGGATGGTGGATTTCATTTATTTGCCGTGTGGCGAAGTATGGTCGAACTTAAAATAGACCTGTGGTACGTTTCTGGGGACGCAAACCTAGTGGTAGGTTCGAACTCTTTCAATCTATTAGTAACAACGGACAAGTTTTTCAGTCTTTTAACTCGTATGCAAAAGCGGTCCAGGGCAACAACTCAGTGGACATGTCGGCAACTCCGGTACAAGTCTATGCTGGAGCAGAAACTGTGGGGGGTGTCGGATTGTAACAAGGTATATAAGGAAGCGAGGTAATGAAGCGTGAATGTCCCTATCTCGTTAGACGATTGTATTGATTATGGATTGAGGGAAGCGTAGTTATTCTTGCTAAAGTTAAAGATTTAAGTGTCATTTTTCAAGCTTCTAAAACATATGACTTCAGAGGATACGATATGTTGGACTTAGATATGTTGGGGGACGTTGGTTTGGTTTGGAATTCGACCTATGGCATCCAGTGAAAGCGTCAAGACTTCCAAGCGTTAAAAGAGATATTTTTGGAGTTCACAGATTTTCTTACGATTATATATCAGATCAAGATGTGTTTGGATAGACCTGAAGGGTCCCTGCCATAGGCATCATGGGCACCAGAGGTTTATAAGAAGATTGGGTGTTCGGTGGGGAAGCAGCGTGATTACGGATATGGTAAGTGATGGACCAAATGTCTCAGCGAATGTTTGTCCCTTACAGAGTCTTTAACATCGTGTGATAGAGTCCTTTATAGTTATCATATCGTAATCGACTTATCGTAATTATCCTACGAGTTTTGCATATTGGGCGGCCCAATATGAATCGCTGGAGGTCAATTCCGAGTCTAATCCTCTGGAAAGGAAGGATGCAGAGGGTCCTAGTTTGGATGAAAGTTTGGAAAATGAAGGAGCAATTGGATGCATATTTGTGATTCAGATCCCCGAAGAATGTTAACAATGATTCGTGTCGCCTTCTCGTCGCTTTTGCGAGAGGAAGATGTTCGAGAGGGTGGAAAGTGATCTTGTGGTACTACCTTTGAAGAAGGCAAGATTCGTATGATTCGAACTTTGTAATAAAAGAAGGGTGTATTAGAGGGAATGCATGGAACGAATTTGAAGATGATGCTAGGGGAAATCTTGTATTTCATTCTCAGGTGATTGCGGTCATAACCACTGAAGACAATGAGGATGTTAGACCATTAATGCTCATGAAAAAGACTCCATCAGTGCCCTCCATCTCCACCTCCTGGTAATGAGTTTAAATATTGCCTGTTGATCTGGTTCTTCGTGATTGATTTATATTGGTCCTCTACCTAGCGACGAGATAGATTCAGATAAACGAGTGAGCTATAGATGCCCCCAATGGCAAAAACACTGGTTGTTCCCTCTCTCGCGCAACTACGTTCGTTGAAAATTTATTTTCCTAGCGATCTGCAGATTTGGAGTTATTATGGCAACGTAAAGAAGTTATTCATCTTCATAATGCCTTATATCGAACACACAAAGGATGCCGGTTAGATCGCCCTATTTTGGTATGATGCCTCGGTGGTTCGGTTTCGTCAGGGGAAGTTATTGACAGTTGGCGCCATTGTGGGAGCTTTTCATATTCTATTAGCCTTTGGGTGTTTTGAGCGAGTTCCGTTCGTTAGAGTTTTTCTGTTCCTGTTTCGATATTTGTTTGATCGTTTTTGCGTGTATTTCGTCTGCTAGTTTCTTTCTAGCCCTTTTTTAATAAAATTCCATTTGCCGTTAAAAAAAATAAAAAATACAAGTATGCTATAATTTATTTTTTTTATAATATCAAGAACAAAAGCTTCAAGTATGCTTATAGTGTAATCAGATCTTTGACTCAAGTGACGAGAAAAAGAATTCAATATATTATTTCTTGATATTAAGATTTAGGAAAAAGTATGTATAATTTAATAAGAAAATAAAACGTCACTTACTTATTACTTTTTTTCGGCTTAAACAAGAAGTGATTAATTAAAAGATAGAAAACAGTAAAATCTATATGGACTTAGGTAAACTTGGATCGTGTAGCGATCCTACAATCTTACGTTCGATCTCAACATCATACTTACGATCCTACCTCACATACGATCTTATGTCTCGATACTACACGATTTTAGCTAGTAGGATCGTACGATCATACAAGTTTACTCGCGATCTTAACAGCTTGGTCTCAACCACTGAACCACCTACTAAAATATAGTTTATTACTTAAGTCTATGACAACTTCTCAGGCCTTAACTAAGCTTTATTTTAAACATAATTTACTTAATCCATACGTATTTAATTATGTTGAGTCATTTGTATTCTACTTCACGTACGTCTTCTTCCTTTTGAAAATTAAATTTTATTAGAGCACAAGGTATCGTAACACCATTAACACCGTCATATCAGCGCCACATCAGTTTTAACACCATAACACCAACACCCAAAATACCCATGTAACCATAACACCACTTTTTGAGACCCACCGCTTTTTTTCCTTCCAATTTTTAACCAAACTAAATTATAACTAAATATTTTTTTATTTGATAAAAATATATATTATAATTAAAAAAAATTAAAAACGAAACAAAAAAAGGAAATTGGGCCTACCCTTTCTTCGCCATCCCTCTTTCTTCTTCGTTGTATCACACACAAACACACACACACACAAACACACAGTTAATAAAACACACACACACAAACACAACACAAATATTCAGTTAAAAAAAATGAAAATCATTCCCAACGGCTGTAGGTGGACTCGTCGCCGAGGGACAACGCAGTTGGCCAACGTTGACACTGGGTGTGATAACGCCGACAACGCCGGAGCTACGTAGACTCCACGCCGAGCACGGCGTTACCATACCCCGTGCTCTTAGGATACCCTACTAGTAATTCAAAATGAGATATTTAATTATTAAGAGATCATATATTTCTAATTTTAAAACTCATCCACTACCATAATTTTCTAGAAAGCACCCGCAAAATCATTTATATTTCCGTAAATGGATACATTGGCATCTCATGAAGATTGTCATCTTATCCAAATTAATATCAACAAACGCCAAGTAAGTTACTTAGTTTAAGTAAAGTTAGAAGAAGTCACCTGAATGAATAGTGTCTTGAAAAGGGTATCAGAAAAAGCAGTTACATTAGCCGTTACAACATTGAGCTTCAAAGTTTCGAAAACCTCACAAATCTTAACCATTGTGTCTCTTCTTTTCCTACACTTCAAACTCACCAAAACCGTCTTTTCTCCAACGTACGACACTTTTAACTATCAAACCATATAAATACGACAATCTAAGTATAAGTACAAGCATGTAAGACATGACAAAATATTGTTTGAGGTCGGAAATTAACACTTACTTCAAGTATTTCGACCGGATATGCCCTCGACGACTCACCAGAATCAAAAGATTGTTCAGCTTTTTTCTTCTTCAATTTTTCGGTCGACATAAACGCCATCTCTTGATCATAATCAAAGGCCCCGGATTCCAGTTTTCTCGACTCGAGTTCCATTATCTCCGCTTGAATAACCCTCTCTTGATCATGCAAATGTTGAATGTAATCAATTGCATCTTTAATTATTGAAGCTTTATCCATCTAAAAATAGAAATAAATTAATACCATACAATGATCAAACCTAACTTGCCAAAAACGAATAAATGAAATTTGGTTGGCAAAATATGTGCCATATTGCACACCATAAAGATGAATAAAAAAAGTGATGCGACAGTCCACTTATTATAAGATTAAAAAACGAGTATGATTGTATGAAGGTCCACACCTTACTAATGTTGGGGACCACGGCTCTAAGTGCAAACAGCCTATCATTAAGCTTCTTCCTCCTATTCCGTTCGGACACAATGTTTTTCGAGGCTGCCGACGACTGCGGTCCATCGGGTGAGCTCGAGTCATAGTACCCCGAAAATGTTTCTTCTAATCCTCCCCAACTATATGTCAAAAATTGCATAAGAACCTTAAGAAATCATAAAGTCATGTATGATATATAGTCGTACATATATCTCACACAAAACTCAGCACGAGTCTGATGAGTTTTGTGTGAGATAAGATATTAGTGTTATATGTAGTTGGCTCAAACTCGGTTGTAAGATGCGTACAATACATGGTTATGAATCAGTGAGTATATATTACCTATCGAATTCTTCGTTTTGGAGAAACATATTAGTTTCCCAGTAGTGCTTGTATTCATCACCAATGTCTTCCATGAAATCTTGTTGCAGAATTTGAAATGGTGATTGAGGGATTGTGGGAAAAAAGGGTGTTTTTATAATGTTATTATTATAAGGTTTACATACATGTGGTCTATTTATATTGGTTTTGTTGGCAAAGGGGGGAGATACTTTATTGAAAATAATAAAATAATACTAGTAATATGAAAATTTTATCATTTATGTTATGAGTCTTATCTGGAATGATCAAAGACATTAAATGTTTGCATGATTAATTATTCAAACATTATTGTTTCCAAATCTTGCAATAATCTTTACGAGGTTCTTGTGGTACTATATAATCTCCTTGTTGTGACTTTTCATTTTTTTTAATTGAATGCAAGTCGTGTCTTTAATACGTTAAGTTGTTGAACGTCTAATGTATTTTAGTCTAGTATGCGTTGGTTTTGATGTAATCGGTCATTTTGGATTTCATGGTTTGATGACGTATTATATAGGATACAGGCTTCGGGCTCTGGATAAGTAAGTGGTACACGGGCCAAAAGCCCAACAATAGCAATCTCAAAACACAATGGAAATATTCTTACTCACCAAAAATAAGACCAAACATAACGGATAACGGTCCGGAGACAGCATGATGGACGGAACGCTTCCTGGATGCTTCCGCAAGACAAAGCGGAAGTCTGCTAAATACAAGCCCAATGTCGCAAGACGATTTTATGCGATCTTTGCCCGGATAGGGTGGTCACTCGGCCCATGTTTCCAACATATATAGCAAGATTTTTGGAAAACTAATATTTGGATCACCTAATAAAAAGGTGTACTCTGACATCCCACAAGTATTTTTCTGACACATGACACACACATATACTGTGGACATTGTCTGCCAGATATGTTTACTTACTTTTTACACCGGGTCCAATCGTCGGGGTCCGTCCTCACCGGTAAAGATAACTGTTTCCTTGCATTGTGCAGGGAATCATTTTCGTACTTTATTTTAGTACAAGATCTCATCCTTGGGCCTGGCCCAACAACCTCCCAGATCCACCCCTTTTAACCCATTACCTATTTTGTACTAGCAAGTTGGCGCCATCTGTGGGACCGCGAATACAACCGTGTTTTCTAAAATACTCGCCATGAGCACTAACGAACAAACTCCCTTTAGCCAGCCAGTCCGTCGTGGGGAATATGCTAGGAAAGAAGCCAGTTCCGCAGGATATGGAGCAGGTTATTTTCGATGAAGCCTTGCGGGAATACTGCGACAGGGATATCATCAGATTTGCCAATCATAGCTTGAGAAAGTACAACCAGGAGGAGAAGGTGTGCAAACAAGAAAACTTTAATGCAGTATAAAGCTTCATCTCAATTTTGAGGAAACCTCACGCCATTCTGAGTCAGGAACATCCATCAAAAGAAGGGGCCTCAAGGAAAGGCTCGGACCAAGACATGTCCGCAACAGATCCGGAAGTCTTAAGCCAAGGCATGACCGCCCCGAATCTCCTAAGAAAAAGGGTCCGGAAAGAAAAGCAGTGTTCAAAAGGTTGGAAAAAGGTGTGTTCCACAGGCTCGGAGACAAGGGGAGAAATGTTGTATCCTGTATCGACGACTCAAGGCATCGGCACACACAATAGGCAGAAGCATGAAAGTTGCCCCCCCCCCCCCCCCCACAAAACTCTCGGTTGAAAGCAACAGAGTCCGCTTCCGAGAGGCGTTATACCAAGAGAGCATCCTCAAGAAGAACGGAGGAGTTGTCAGAAAGTGAAGGCAGCGCGGGAGGTCACTGGAAGTCAAAATTAAAAAGGCAAAAGTCGAGCATTGAGGACGATCTATCCCAACCATGGGTATGTGAAGAAACAGATCCTTTCACTCCTCGGATCCGCTACTTTGACTTCCCAAAGACCCGAATGCCTAGTCACATCAAGACATATGACGGAAGCGAAGACCCAGAAGATCACTTAAAGATTTTCCAGTCCGCTGCCAAGACGGAACGATGGGCAATGCCAACATGGTGTCACATGTTCAATTCCACACTTACTGGAAATGCCAGAGTATGGTTTGATGATCTTCCCAAAGAAACAATTGACAGCTATGATGACTTAAAGAAAGCATTTTTAGAAAACTACCTCCAGCAGAAGAAATGCATTAAAGACCCGGTCGAAATCCACAACATCAGGCAGAGAGACGGGGAATCTACGGAAGAATTCGTGCGGAGGTACAAACTTGAATGCAGGGACGTGAAGGGAGCTCCGGAATGCATGAAAATCTCCGGATTCATGCACGGGATTACCAACCCCGAGCTAATCAAGCGACTACATGACAAAATTCCAAAGTCAGTAGACGAAATGATGAGGGTAACTACAGCATTCCTCCGAGGGGAGGTAGCAGCCTCTAACCGTGAACGGAAGAAGCCATTCTCATCATGGAAACAACAAGAAGCTAACCAAAAGCAAAACTTCAAAAAAGGAGGCTACCGGAACCAACAAAGGTCGGAAAGGAAGCAGGATCGGTTCTCCCTACTCACAAAAACCCCCAAAGAAATTTTCGCTTTAGACAAAGGAAAATTCAAAGCTCCGCCACCAATGACAACCCCGGTTGAGAAACGGAACCATGCAAAATTTTGCGAGTTTCATGGTGAAGTAGGACATAACACGGACGAATGTATGCACCTGAAGAAGCAGATTGAGGAAATGCTAAAAGCAGGGAAGCTGTCACATTTGATTAAGGAACTTAAACAAAACAACGGGAAGGAACAGCCTAAGGTGACAAAGAAAGGAGAAACTTCCGGGAAGGATAAAGCGTTAGCTATCCTAATGGTTCAACCCTGGGAAAGGGTGGCTAGACAAAGGATTACACAGAGTTTCTCTCCTAATCCAGAAATCTTTTTTCCACCCCTGGGGGAAGATGAAGGAACGGAAGGTCCAATGATCATAGAGGCGGAAATAGGAGGCCACTGTGTACACCGTATGTATGTGGACGGCGGATCAGCCTCTGAAATTTTGTATGAACATTGCTTTAACCGACTCCGTCCGGAAATTAGAAAACAATTGATACCAGCCACTACCCCTTTGATTGGATTCAGTGGTGAAATAATATGGCTAATAGGGCAAATACAATTGTTGGTTAAGATTGGAGATGAAGAACACTCTGCGTCGGCCTGGATGAATTTCATGGTTGTAAGGTCATCGTCTCCGTACAATGGAATTATTGGAAGACCGGAAGTCAGAAAATTGCAAGAAGTTCCGTCAACAGCTCATGGAATGCTAAAGATCCTGGTGGAAGGATGAGTGATTACCCTAAAGAGTAGCAAGTTGGTTCCGCTGGAATGCGCGGTAGTCTCCGGACCTAAAAAAGCCCCATTAGCTACCAAGCCAATGATAGAAGAAAGAATCAAAGTAGCAATAAACCCAGAATATCCGAAACAAACAGTAATGATTGGTTCTACCCTCACCGAGGAAGGCCGCAACAAGTTGTGTGGACTAATCCAGCGCAACTTGGACATTTTTGCTTAGAAGCCTGCGAATATGACTGGCGTCCCAAGACACATTGAGAAACATCGCCTAAACGTGAGGGAGGGATGTTCTTCGGTTAGACAAAAGAAGAGAGGGCAAGCGGCTGACAGAAACCAGGCAATACAAGAGGAAGTTGGGAAACTCGTGGAGACAGGAATAATGAAGGAAGTACACTACCATGACTGGTTGTCCAACCCAGAAATGGTAAAAAAGCATGATAACAGTTGGAGGATGTGCGTCGATTTCAAAGATCTAAACAAAGCATGCCCAAAGAACGGTTATCCGCTACCAGAAATAGACTGGAAGGTGGAATCCTTGTGCGGATTCCCTTTCAAATGCTTTTTAGACGCATATAAAGGCTATCATCAAATACAAATGGCAAAGGAGGATGAAGAAAAAACTGCATTCATCACAAGCCAAGGGATATTCTGCTACACGAAAATGCCTTTTGGTCTAAGGAATGCTGGGGCAACCTATCAACGTCTGGTGGATAAAGCGTTCCATAAGTAGATTGGCAGAAATCTGGAAGTGTACGTGGATGACCTTGTCATCAAAATCCGTACGGAAGACGAAATAGTCAGAGACATAGAAGAAACGTTTAAAACTCTAAGGGAGATTAACATGAAACAAAACCTTAAAAAGTGTACCTTTAGGGTAGAAGAAGGAATGTTCCTAGGATACAAAGTCAACTCTAAGGGGCTGAAAGTATGCCCATATAAGGTGGACGCTGTGCTAAGTCTCCCATCCCTAAAATGTTTAAAGGACGTGCAAAAGTTAAACGGAAAACTCGCAAGCCTGAATAGGCTCTTGGCCAAATCAGCAGAGAAATCATTACCATTCTTTAAAACTTTGAAAAAATGCACTAAGAAAAGTGACTCCCATTGGACCACGAAAGCAGAAGAGGCGTTTAAGCAAATGAAATAGCTAATAGATGAGCTCCCTATGCTAATGGCACCAATGGAAAAGGAAGAGCTTATAGTTTACTTGGCCGCAACAAAAGAGACAGTCAGCGCAGTCCTGATGACGGAAAGGGAAGCTAAACAGATGCTCATTTACTTTGTTAGCAGGGCATTAAGAGACCCAGAACTAAACTACACGTTAATGGAAAAGGTGGTGCTGGCCTTAGTACATGCTAGTAAGCGCCTAAAAAAGTACTTTCAGGCATATCTAATAATAGTAATCACTGACCAGCCTATACATTAGATACTATCAAGACCGGAAGTAGCAGGAAGGCTACAAAAGTAGAGTATTGAATTAGGAGAATATGCAATACATTACAGGCCTAAAGTATTAGTCAAAGAACAGATATTAGCAAACTTCATAGGCAAAAGACCAGAAGAGGACTCTCCGGATACTCTGATGGAAGAGGAAGAGGAACTCTCTAAACCATGGATCTTGTTTACAAATTGATCCTCCTGCACGGATAAATCTGGAGTAGGACTAATACTCACAAACCCAGAAGGGAAGGAATTCACTTACGCCTTAAGGTTCAGGTTCGATGCAACAAACAATGAAGCAGAATATGAAGCTTTGATTGCTGGACTAAGGATAGCGGAACAAATGGGTGTGAAAAACCTTCAAGCAAATGTGGATTCACG